>JAPYZI010000601.1:0-50919 GCA_030523105.1 Ophioninae sp. A BG-2022a
AGTCCACTCGAAAAATCGCTAAAAAAAACGCAAAGGGGTATGTATGGAAAAATTTGCAAAAATCGATGGTCCAACTTTGAAATTCTGCCAAAAATCGAAGAATTATCGGATTCTAATGATTAAAAAAGCAATTCGAAGAGAAAATCATAACGAAAAGATTGAGCGCAAAGTGGAGTGTCAAATCCTAAAGGGAAAAAAGTTATCGATGATTTAGTGAAAAAACTTATTTCGCCCAGAAAATGAAAAAAAATTGTAATTTTTTATATTTTTTTTACCGGTCCATTTCGATGTAATTTGATCCCCTGAACACGAATCTGCCATTCATTTCCCGTAAAACCCAAAATTTCCATGAAAAAATCGTCAAAAACTTATAAAAACACGTTTTTCTTTTCTTCGCGTCGTGCTTCCGACGAAAATTCGATGATATTCATAATCAGCGGAAAATTTCCGATCAAATAGACCCTTTTAAGAGTTTAAAAACCGAAAAGAAAAAAAATTTCGACTTCCCCTGGCCACTTTCCCAGAATCTTGAAAATCAAGAAATTTCAAAAGGTCGGAGGATGAGCTTTTCGCATGTTATATGGTTTCATTGGGTGGGTTTGGGAAAGGTTTTTGCCTGACTTACATAATGGCGTTGGATATCCGCTCGTATCTAAGCGTATAATAATAATTAAGGGGTTAATCCGGAAACCATACATGCTTCTATCAATCGACACAGAATTTCATCCCCAAACCCCCATTTCACGGATTACATTCCGTGAAATGGGGGTTTGGGACACCATGTGTTGTACATATATATATATATATATATCATTTTTTCCCTTTTTTCGCTCCTTTTATTGTCATCGAAATATTTTCTTTGTGCATTCAACGTGCATTCAACGTTATCCACTTAACGTACAAAACATTCAAAAGTGACTCGGAGAACTATTTACATCAATACCATTGCTACAACTATAATTTTTATGCGGCATACCATATTCGTCCCAGTATCGTTTAAATTACCGTCAAATAATCTTAAATTAAAAATTCAATTGCCATAATGAAAAATTAAGTTTGAAAAATTAATTATCATTAAACAATTCATTTTTCCAACTTCATTTTTAATTAAGTAGATTTAATTTGCATTTGAGATATCAATTATTGATTTAATTAAAGCAAACAATGTAGTAGTTGTAATTTCATTTCTAAATATACTGAATAGATCGAAACATTCAAATATTTTCAATTCTTTTCAAACTTCGAATTTGTTTAAATATACATCAACAATCTATTATTTAAAGCGGTTGAATGTAAATGTACACTTGTCAATGTACACGTATATATCAATAAAAAGATTCTATTTAAAAAATTATAAAAACGTTCCTCACGTCGCGAAATAAAAAATTGAATTGTACGAAAAATGTAAATCCTTTCCACAAGCCCACGATTCGAAAAATAAAAGTTTGCGATGAGCGTCATACGTCAACACGGAGTATATTTTCACGAAATGTATTTATGAAGATTGGTCAATGACCTTGACGCTTGGCAAGTGCCAGGAAACTCACTCAACGGCGAACGTTTTTCGTTTATTTCGTTCCTTAAAACTCGGCATTGTACATCTCCCGTTTGATTGCAATGTACGTGGATTTAAACACAGCGAACTAAATTCTCCGGATCATTCATACATGGGGGGGGGGGGGAGATCGAAATTCCCTCTTCGTTTCCGAAAACCTGATTCACCGAAAAATGACTTTTTATTCGTCCGAATATTTCTTCGATTACAGGAAATTCGAAATTCTCGAGTAAACGACCTGATATTAATTGTATCAGGTCAATCTATCTCCCCGTCGCGTTTCTATAATCAAGTCATTGAATAAAATAATAAAAATTAAAAAAAAAAAGAGAGAATAAACTCCGATCTATTTTTACCCGCTTCCTACGACCATTACGAAATTCGATCGAGGATCCGAACGTCCGCGAGGTGTTGCGAAACTCTCCCCGAGATTGACGAATATTCGCTAAGATTTCGCGAAGTCGCGTTTCGTCATTTACTCTTTTTATTCGCGAATTCTCAAAGATTCCGCATTAAGTTTAACGACGTCATTATCGATACGGGTTTTCTCCGAGATAGTGGATTTAACCTCGCTCGCTCCATATATTTTTGCCACACTGATCAATTTTTTGTTTTCACAGTTCGATGTTTTTTGCCGCTGAAATTCTAATAGTTTTTGAAACGCAAAGAAATTTTGAAAAATGTCTTCTTTTCATCATGATGCTAAATGATGTTTTACACATTCGGACTCTAACTTAGATATAAAAAATATCGTTTCGATAATCACAATAAAAATAATAAGATAACAATAAAAAAAAATAATAAAAAAAAGATAATAATAACAAACAAAATAATAATTGTATAATTATAAAAAATTATTCAAATTAGGATAATAATAATGAGTCAAGAAAAATGCCAAAAATTTCATAACGTAAATAAGAATCCTACAAAACGTTTGCGTGTTCAGCGTGGCTTGAAAGTGAAGAAATTTTAATTAAAAAAAAAAGGAATTTCGGAATTGCAGAAAAAATACGAATTTCGTCGCGTTTCAACGTTGCGAACTTCAACACGATCGGGACTCTGGTTTTCGTTACTCGCGAGGGGAAGGGAGGGGGAGGGATAGTAGGCGCGCACCGATGATTCACTGCGTTAGAAATTCCGGAATAAGGTTCGCCTCGTGCATAATAACGCGATAAACAATTGGGAGGTTTTCTTGGCTAACCCAAGTAGAGTTCCAACGGTGCTCTATCCCAGGCGCGCCTCAGATCGTACGTGGTCCGCGTTCTCATGTGGACCGAATTATCGACCGGCCGAAACAACAAACTTTGAACAAAAAGAAAATTTTAATGAATTATGAAAAAAAAAAAGAAATGTAATGAAAAACCAGCGATCGAGAAAATGAATGAAAAAAAACCGACCTCGACGAAATTGAAAATGATCGTGGTTGTTTAAACGAGAAAATAATAAATAAACAATCGAGTATTATCTCGGCTCGTCGTCTTCGTCGTCGTCACTTTTTGAGAACGCGATGACTCGCACTCGGGATCGCGTCGCCGACGAAACTGCGTCAGTTGAGATCTGACATAGTCCCCGGAGATGAAACGAGGAAATTGCCGGATTCGCGACGAATGTGTGCGTGCGCGCGCGCTCGCCCCGCGTCGTCACGAGTCCGGCCAACTCGTTGTACCGAGAAACATTCGAGTCCTCTCAGGTGTGTATTAATATGAATGACCCAAGAATTCCAATGTTTACCGAGACTGAAAACGGGCGCGCACGCGCACGCCTATCCTCGTGTATTAGGGGTTTCGAATTTTATTTCGACGTTTATGTTTTTAGGAACCGTCGCACGTTTTCCTGAATGTATACAAAATACGCAGATTTGTTCGTACCTTCAACAGAGGACGATCTATTTTTACTCACTTTTGTAACAATATCTGTTATTATCATTTTTATCCTTTCGAACGCTCGAAACAAATGTCCTGCTTTTTTATTCTTCTTTATTCTTTAAAAAAACTATAAAATATTATTCTTACTATTTTTATCGATTGTTTATTGTTAACGGAGAAATCTCATTATTACGAAAGAAATTTATATTTTTTCCCGCTCTCGATGACAATGTTTAGAGCGTCGGAATGAATGTTTTTTTTTTTTTTCGTTTCTTGTTTTTTGTTCTTACCGCAACATTCTCGAAAGTGCAACAAACCGGGGGGGGGATTTGACGTGAAACAATAATTCCGAGAATCAATCGATGACGATAATTGTAATAATCTTTGCGAAATGACTTTTGCGAGCACGCGTATACGTGAATCAATGAAATATACGTGCGTGTTCGCGCTCGCAAAGTATCACGTGACAAAACTTAATTGCTAAATAATGATCGTGGCTAAACGATCGATGCAGGCAAGACAAGCTTTTAAACCTTATCTTCTTTCTATTTTTGTTTCGTCACCGGAATGATGACGCGATGTGCAAACCGCACCGATCTCCGCTGCCGTTTCGGATAAAGCTGATTCTCGCTTCGTAGCTAAGTTGATAAATTTATTCAAATTTGCGATGACTACACAATCGCCTCGAGTGTACGCGATAACTCGAATAATCGTCAGGCTTGGTTTTTTTTTTTCGTTTCTAATATCGACTCGAGATGAACGAAAAAATATTGAAGCCTCAACCCGTGAACGTGGGTCGTTTATGCCCGGCCCGAAATTTCATTCCGAAATTTCTCGAACGTATAAATATTTGATTATCAATAAATAATTAGTAATAATCCATAATAATAATGCGTAAAGAGATATTAATTCATTAATCATTTATTTTATTTTATAATTATTTCCTCCACGAAAACAAGATTTTTTTCTGTAAAGAGCAACCTTTTTCCTTTAAGAAACTGGTATTGAAAAGAAATGTTCTCACATTTTTATCTACGCTATATTTTTTTCGAAAAAGAAAAAAAACAATTTTTTTTTCACGAGTTGCTCAATATTTGATAAAGAAAAATATATTATAAATAAGACAAATAAAAAACTAACTATTTCCCCTTGAAAAATATATTCTAAAGATAAACCACGAATTTTTGCTCATTTTTGTTATGAATAATTGTGTAAACATTTGATTTATATTTCATCTGTTATTCGTAGAGAAAAACTGAGGAGAAAAAGAAAGAACGACAGCTTTTATCGCGTAGACGAAAAAAAAAAAGCTCGATTATGCCCGCGTCAATCAGTCGGGACGCGAAAATATCACGTTCAGTGACATTTGACGTGAAGACACTATGTCCGTGACATTTGAGTGCGTTCAGCGTGGGTACAGTCGGAAAAAAGAGTTTCGAGACTTCGAACCGAAAACTGGAAGGGGGAGGGGGTAAACTCGAATTTTGTACGGTTAAGTATCAGCGAACCGATGTGCTACGGTCGGAGAGTTTGAAGGTCATTTAGTCGGTAAATCGTCACTTTTCACTTGCCGATTTCGGACGACTAGCTCCGAAGCGAAGAGAATCGGGGTCTTGAATATTGTTTGAAAAAAGTCGAAAAGAAATTTGAGTTTAAAAAGACAAGGATATATATCGATATTCAATGAATGGAGTATTGTAATCACGCGTAAATCACGTGTAAAAAGACGAGAAGAAAATGTCAAATTCGTATTTGTTAATATTGATAGAATTATCGGTATATGCAAAAAAAAAAAAACGGTTGTTCAAAGCTTTCCCAGCAATTCGGTACTTTTCAATTTTCGATAATTATACAGAAGTGGGACACCCCGCCAATTTTGGAAACGACGAAATAGGGAATTATTAAACACATTTTAGCGCCTAAATTGATGACGAAGAGTGGTGATATTTATAAAATAAGAATTTTAGAATACCGATGTAAAATCACAATAACAATTTTTTATTTTTTATTTAATGAGAGGCGGGCTTTCATCAAATAAAAAATAAATAATGCAAATTAAATTAAAAAAATAATACGCTTAAATAGGGTGTATTTAAGTGTATTACATTTTTATTTAAATAACATTTTTCACTTTTCATTTACAGTTATTTGTACATTTTATATTTAATTTATTTGTAATCAAATATAAAAATAATACCCACCCACCCACCAATACACACGTACACCATTAAAAGCGACAAGAAACGTCGTTCTTCAATCTAGCTTTTATAAATTCGGTGGTGGCCCACTTCTGCGTAATAATCACATTGGCGAATGGCTTTGTTGAACGTTGACGAATTGATCACGTGACGGTTTTATCAATTTTTCAACGTTGACGTTTCTCTCGATTCCGCGAGTATAGATTAACGATATTGAGTTAGACGTTCATCGTGTTGGCCTTCCTAAAGCTGTTACATTGCGCGCTACGAGTCCGAACGTTCTGAGACAGTTGCGCCTACGTAAGGTTGCTTCTCAGAGTGCTTCGGGGCTTCGAAGAGACCAACTCCGTATATATGGTCCGGAGACACGTATGGAGAGACGCCTAGGGCGATTCTGGATGCACGTATGTTCCTTCTGGTCGCACAGGTTAGCGCGATGACTGCGCGGGACCGCGGTCACCGCTATAAACGCGCATGCTTACATCATTCCGAGAGCTGGTTTCCCCATTGTGTGTCCGTGCGTGTAAAACGGGAAATCGCTCGTAAACACGACCTAGACATCCATCCCTCGGTTAAAATTTATGCTTGCGCACGCACGTACCAGAAACGTATCGGAAAGTAAAAAAAGAAAAAAAAAAATGCATCCGTCCAAACGTTTCTTTGCCATTGCATTTTTCTAGTAAAAGTGGCGTTTCAACCCTTCCCCCACCCCTCGATTTTCTTCGCTGCTAACGAAGCAAAAATAATCGCGAAGTTTCCTTTCGTTGTCTTCTTTTTTTCTGTTTTCTTCTTTTTTTGGGGGGGGGCTTTTTCGTCGCTGGAGAACGGACGTCTCCTGGAAATCCGCGGACTACTCACACTTGATTAGCTTGACGACGTCCGTGTGGGTCGACTGCATTACGTTTACGCCGTTCACCTGAAAAATTCAACGGACGAAATTTAGTCCTCGAACGTCAGGGAAAAAATTGTTCTCCGGTGGGCAAAGAAAGAAAAACGTGAATATTCGTCGACGTTTTTCACCTTTAGGGATCGTATATTGGGGCTTGAGTCCTGAAGGAATTGAGGAATGTTTCTTTTTTGAAAAGTCTATGGTTTTAGCCTCTTTTTGTCAGTTTACCGGAGAATACTGGTATCTATCAATTATATCGTAATTTGAGGCGATTGGGTTAAGTGCTTGATGATACAGTTTTCACTACTCAATAAATAAAGAAACAATATTTTACATGAATTATTATCGAAAGTGAAAAATAAACATTGTTATAAGTAAATAGTAATTAATTATGTAAAAAAAAATCATATTTTTATTTAATATAATTTTTTGGTAATATCAATAATAATTTATTATTATTATTATTATTATTAATATTAGAATTATATTAAATTATTTAATTAGATTAGTCGTTGGATTTGACTTCGATTACAATAAAAATTGGAAAATAAACGTTTCCAAGTCATTATTTATTATTAAATGAGCTATTTGCGAGACTAAACCGATACGATATTATTTAAACTTAAAAATCCACGATTACCTCATTTTTGATTGTTTTTTGATAAGGTAAACTTAGAAACACTTTAAACTGATGTATTTCGAACAAACACTAATAAAATCTTTAGTGAATGCCAGAAACGTACGTAAATTTGTGTTTGCGTAAAACCAGGGAGGAAAAAGAACTCGGAAGTGAAGGAAAACGAAGGGAGACGTAAACGAGAACTAACCTTGATTATTTTGTCACCAGCGTGCAGTCCAGCTCGCGCAGCTGCTCCACCTGAGCAATAAAAAGACAAACTTTTAAAAAAAATCCTGAAATCAATGATCATCAAAGGAGTTTGGGTTCGCAACGGTTTTTCGATGTTCAGCTCCGCTACTTCCGGTTCCTCGGATCATGGAAGCCTACGAAAGGCACATTTCGTAGATCGCTCTTATTCGCTTCGAAAAAAAAAATCGAAAAAAAAGATGGGCAAGAGAATAAAAGAAAATGGACGATCCAAAAACCGAACTCACCCTCCTTCACCGATTGGACGAAAACGGGATTATCGCCGGAGACTTTCATTCCATATCCGACATCGTCTTTGTAGACGACGAGGGTCGCGACGGGTGGTGGTTCTTGGCATCCTGCCCCGCCACCCGCGGCACTGCGGCGTAAAGCCGTAGTTCCATTCATCCCACTGATATCGGCCACACCTTGCCTCTTCTCACCTCTGCCCTCTAACGCCACCTCGGTGATTTCTCTGTTGATCAAAATCATTACAATTAGCCGATACAATTCTCTTTTGATAAAAATCATCACAATTAGCCAATACAATTCTGTATTGATTAAAATCATCATAAATCACCGATACAATACTCTGTTGATAATTAATAATTAGCCAATTCGTCATTATCGTCATCATTGATGTCATTGATTTTACCAGCTCGAAGTTTCCAACGAAATTTCATTATCCACAAAATATCTTGAATAGAAATATTATATAAATATTTTTTTAATAAAAACTGTGAAGTATTACAAAATAAAACAATGAAATAACGAAATGTTTAATAAAAACGTCTTTTCACAAATATAACGAAACGTTACGACTCGATTGTCAAACAAAATATTTCAGATATATATCATAAAAATGACCTTTTCATAAAAATGATCAAATATTTCGAATAAGAATAACGAAAAATAA
Source organism: Ophioninae sp. A BG-2022a (assembly GCA_030523105.1). NCBI lineage: Eukaryota > Metazoa > Arthropoda > Insecta > Hymenoptera > Ichneumonidae > Ophioninae sp. A BG-2022a. The sequence goes on from JAPYZI010000601.1 coordinate 8,289, forward strand.
ACTTATCTTATATCTCGAATCGAAATATTTCATAAACTGTTTTTTTTTTCTTCTAAAAATTACAAAATATTTCGAAGCAAGATATTTAATTAAGAAGAAAATGAAGAAATAAGACTGGATTATTTAATCGCAAATAATAGTTCTCCTACGAGTTGTCGTTCGTTGGTGAGCATGTGCAAATTGCGATAGATCGCGATCGTGATCTCGGTGTGGGAAAGACCGCCTCGAATTAATCGTTCGGTTGTGTCGCGGAGGGAGAAAAGAGCGAGGGTTCAGGGCAGGTGTTTCTCTCGCGGAAATTGGCGCTGCTGCAAAGGGAACCCCCGAGATACACGGCTGGCATAATACAACGAGGCAAATGAATGAGCGCTGTCGCGCCCGAACCGAGCGCCTCGCGCGTAACAGGGAATTTCATTGTTCAACGAAAACACCGCGTGTACGTACACGCGCTTGGACCGAATGTCCTCGTTCCTGTGCACCGTGCCTCGAACAGGCTTTATCTTTTTTTCCAGGTCGACCAACGATCAAAAGTATTCAGTCGACAACTAAAAGAGGAAGGGCGAAGGAGGTTAAGTGGGAGGAGGGGAGAAGGCTCGGAAAAAAGGGCGTCCACGTAAAAAAACAATAAAAAACATAATCGATCAAATCAAAACAAATCATTGATAAAAATGAAACGAATTAATTAATAAAACACATAGACACATTATTGATAAAAATTAAATTAACAATTTATCGAAATCAAACAAATCATTTATCAAAATTAAACCATGCTTGAACGTGTAAATCGACTGGATTTTTGCAAAACTTTATGAATCTCCAGTTTTCAACGTTTTTATCGTTGGATAATGCCGGATTTGACAATTGCCAAAAATTAATTGTTAAATATGAGCAATATTTAATTTTCACCATTTTTCAACGACGAAAAACTTTCAGTTTTTAACGTTTATTCCTACAATGCAATGCTATAGTCCCAACTACCCAAATAAAAAATAATCACTTTTATTTCTTTCATTGACGAAAAAAAAAAAACGGCCTCGGGGATTTTACGATCTTCATCGGCTAGGGATCGGTGACGTTTTGGCCCTTCACGAGCCTTCAAAAATTTGAAACCGGAAATGCGCTGACGTCGAAAAAAAAAATACAAAATAAATAAAAACGAACGCTTTTGGTGACTTCCGGTGAGTCTCGTTGTTCGATCTTCGATATTTTTGGCAACACCAATGCCTGTCGAAAAAAGACTTCGCGATAAATCCGTTTCGAAATACTTCCTTTTCTTCGTACCACCCCCCCCCCTTGCCCTGTTTTTTTCGTGCAAAGCTTTGGCTTGTGTTTTGATCTTTTTTTTTGTTATTGGACTGAGGAATTCTTCACCGTCGAACGCACCGAGCTCCGTGCCACTAATTTTTTTTTTCTTCGATTTTTACGTCGTCTCGGTGCGCTTGTTTAAAATTCCCGAAATCCCTCATGGTGAGAAAGAAAACGACAGGGGCACATTGCCGGAAGTGCAAGGGACGGGGAGAGGGGAGGAGGCACGGAGAGAAGACGGAAAAAACGAAAAGATTTTTCAACGACGTTGCACTGACGGAGGAAGAGAGAGGGACAGGGGGAGAGGCACGGTGTGTTTGGCCTATGCCTTCTTTCGATCGTACGGAACATTTCGAACCTTTTTTTTCCATGAGTTTTCTTTTTCTTTAAATTGAAAAAAAAAAACAGTATAAAATAAGATGAAATTAGTTAAATAAAAATGATGGTTTATTAAATTAACAATTCAATGAAATGATTGATCAAGAAGATTGGTTAAAAAATAATTATTTATAATCATTTATAATTATTATAACTATTCCGATTAAATTGATTTATTTTGACGATTGTTTACATTTTAATATTTTTTTTTTTTTGCGCACGTAAAATATTTATTTCCCTGCAGTCCTTGTTAAGCTTTAATTTTTCAAAAACGTTACGTGAAAGGACGATTTCAAACCTTTCAGTTTAGTGAACGACCTTTTTTGTTTACTCGTTTGTTTAGTTATTTACTCAAGTTCGTTTTTTTTTAGTTTTATTTTGTTTGTTTCTTTATAGGGGATTTCATTTTTTTTTCGAGTTTCTTTCATTTTATTTATTTTTCATTTTCATTTTTCGAATTTCTTTAATTTTCCTTATTTTTGAGTATAGACTGAAAAAGTCATTGAAATGGAATTCGCGTGTACGGTGAGGACGATTGCACGTAGATCGTCCCGTGCATAACACAGGGTCTCCAGATCCCGCGACTGTTTGTACGCAAGAAAAAAAGAATGTCAGTAGCATATACAAACGCAGTCACCGCTGGGAACGTTCGAAGGAACGAGAAACTCTTTTTTTTTCCACTGTTGTCCGTAAATACATTTATACACGGATATACGCAGACGTAAATGCGCGTGCCTGTGTCACCTGTATAGATCGAGAAAAATCGTTTTGAAGTTTGCGTCATTGGAATGGAACGAAAAATCTTCCGTATTTTATTAATTTCGTTATCAACGAAAATTGTATCTCTGAAATTTGGTAATTCGCAATAAATGGCCGAATTAAAAAATACGAAACACGTTCGTTCGTTTTTAGTCCCACGTATTACAATGCAATTTGGAGAATGAAAAAATGACCCCCCCCCCCCCGCCCCTTAATACACTTATAATTTATCAATATTAAAATATTCGAGATTTTTAAATAAATATACGATATTTTAATTAATTCAAATGCTAAGCAACAGAATTAACATTTTTGAAAAATTACACAGTTTTATGGCTGATTCAATATTTAAGACGGCAATATTTAGAAGTTAGGTTATAATAATGAAAAATGTGCATGTCGTAAAGACGGCAGGACGTGAAAATCGAAAAGAAATTTTTCGTCCGTTCCATATCGACGGGTTGGAACTTAATGAAAATGAATTGTCTTTTTTATTTTCTATGTTATTTTTTACATTTTGGTTTCATGAAAATCGTGCACATATTTCACAGAATTTTCCCCGATTTCCAGCTTAAATCTGCAAAATGTAATTTTGCATAGGAATGAATATAAAAAATTGATTAAAACGATTGATTTTCAGTTGAATTCATTAGAGACATTCCGATCATTTTTGACAGTTCTTTGGTCTTGATACGATCTTTGCAAGTTTTCTCACTGAGTTTCCTTTTCTGTTTATCTAATTTTGTTTATCTTTGTTCAAGATTAACACAAATATTAGCAATGGGATTAACGTTTGCACCATCAAAGCGCGACAACAATGAATTTCCACTAATCTCAAAATGATTCTAGCAAGTTTTCCTTTAACATACAGATAAAGAACTAAAAACGTGAGGTTTCATTGCGTTCCAGCGAAGAAAACTCCAGTATTGTTTCGTGGCAGTTCTGTTATTATCATTTTCACTGGAACATATTTTACGCTGCTCGGAGTATCAGAAGTTGATAAGTTTTCATATAATCTTTTTGCAGTGATTTCCTACGATTGCAAAATTCAATTGAATCTCTGTGCACAACAACTCTGAATCCTAGGCACTTGTTTATGACAGATTTATTGTAAAGTTCTTTCAAGTTTTTGAATTTTGGGATTTAAGTCGACCTCGGTCGTCAATTTATCAAGCAACGAAGAACAAGATTTTTTCATCAGCTATTGAAAACCGAGTGGCAACTGAATAGGGTCAAGGTTTAAGTAGCCCTTTCAGAGGCTTTCCAGCTGGAGATTCCAAGGAATCTGCAAAGATTGCCAAAGGCCTAGCAAACTCATGTTTAATCGTTCGATTTAAATTTGTCGATCAGAGATATCGCAGGCTTTTGAATAAATGATTTTCTATATCTCATTTCCTGATTTTCTAATCCACCAGCTTTTACGTATCCGAATCCACAATTGAATGAATCACTTTCCACTTGTGTTTCTCCGTTGCAACTTTCATCGTTTCAAAAGCTGTCGAATCCAATGCGGTACACAGTCTGAGAAGCCTAATCTACGCTTTAAGTTGATTTATGCTTAAACAGTCACCACTCCGCGTACCAGCCATGCACAACGCTCAACCGGAAGTCCAGACGAAGCTCCTGGCCATCCATCCGCCAGCGTCACGCATGAGAAACTGAATTCCCGTTTTTACCACAAGTATTTTCACGGATACGAGGGAGGGCAATCGTAACTTCGAATTCGTGTCGTCATTGGGCAATTAAACGTCAGAAAAGACGAATCGGTATTCCATTGTCGATGGATCCTATCAATTACCGCAATTGGCAAGGATGCGACATATCGTCTCTTCGGGGAGGGAAGAGAATTCGGAACAATAGAAGTCGACGAGTGAGGGAGCGAGATCGCGAGGGAGACAAATTCAAAGACATGAACCCAGACTCGCGAGAGTTCCGTTATCATCGGCAACGTTACGATTGATATTCCGAGGCCGTACGCCGCATCAATTACGGGATTGCACACATTGAACCGTCAAATTCCTCGAGTGGCGAAAAAAAAAGGAAGAAAAGATGGCGCGCTTGGGAAACACGTTTTGTTGTTTCGCACGTTCTCGACACAATTTCGATGCCCGAGGCGTGTTCGAGCTCCTCGAGGATTCCGTCATCGCGATTGAAGCACGGGAAAAACCTTACCTCTCATTTAACACAGCCCGATCGCCGAAACGCCGGAGCGGTCAGATAGATGAGAAAAACAAAAGAACTCGAGGATTCGCGGATGATAGGCGGCGCTTCGCGGAGTCACTAGGATCGTCGCACTGTCACTCGCGAGCCAGGTAAACCGTTTGGCCGTGGGAATTCGCATCGCGAAAAAAATCACAAACTCACGGATCTACGAAGATCCCGCGGACGACGGCAACATCGTGATAATCGCGGATATTGGAGGCACATCGCTTTATCATAACGCGCGACGATACATCATCGCTGTGAAACACTGGAGAGCGAGGGCGGTAAAGATCGCGACGAAAATACTGAAACTTTCGGCTCGCCGCGATCGTCTCTTTTTCTTTTTTTGCTTTCAATCTCTTCGCTCGTCCTTGACACTCGCGAGAGACGAAAATTGACGCTGTCTCTCGCGCTTCGTTACTTTCCCAACTTTTTATTTTTACAATCCGTTAAATGCACGTTGAAAGATAGAATAAAAAAAATACACTTCTAACAAGTGCCAGCCATCTTGTATCGGGTCGAAGCGCAACCCAATATCCCGTCGTGCATCGCGTCGACTAGCAGTACCCACACTAATGTCACATGTACGATGTTAGGTATGTATACACGCGTATATATTGTTGCGCGCGTGTATTCTGTAACGCTATGAAAACACACGACGGGTCATAGTACTCGCGTTTTCCGACACACATCCACCCACCGAAGCAATCCTCCTTCACCCTGAGAGTTTTCCCCACATATGAATTTCTACTTGTCAACAGTGAACGGTTTTACATTTGGGTAAAAAAAAGGACCCAAGCGCGGATGCGAGGCAAGAGCTGCGGTGAACTGCAACGCCAACGGCGTCCACGAGCCACATCCACCTTCTCCATTTCCCGTTTACGAGCGCGAATTACGAATTTTATCGATGATGCACGAGGGCCGCTTCTCTCCCCTTCCAGCATGAAACATTCCTCCGGTGCAGCTTCGAATAATAACCGCGCGAGGCAGCACCGCACGGATCATTGGCTTCTAAGAAATCACGTGACTCGGGGCGTTTCTTTGCATAGGCTAAATCAGAAATAATTACTTTTAATGTATTGTATGTTCATTAATTGACGTATAAATATTCTGATGGTTGAGGACGTTTTTGAAGAAATGTGGGATACAAAGGAAGATTTCGACTCAGTCGGTAAGACTTCCTAAACCGCCTTATCTTAGGTGATGTGATCCTGTCGATAATTATAATCAAATATTCTTTATTACGATCGCGCTCTGCGGAAAGAACCAAAACCAAAAAAAGACCCTAAAAACTCTTGCAATGCGAAAAAGCGAATCCACTTTCGGAAATTCGGTGAAAGCGACCACAGTTTTGCAATTAGACCTTAATCAATTTATTGAATGAATATCAACGAAATATATCAACGAATATTGTGTTCCATCGGATAATCCAAATTCGGCATAATTTATGAAGCTCGGATTTTCAACGATCTCTCCAGGCACTTCATGGCAGCTTGGTGGATCTTTTTGTCCAGCTTGTCTGCAAAAAGATAAAAAATAATTTTTGTACTTCCCGTTTCAAATTTACGGAAAAAACACAATTTTGCAAAATTGTGAATGCAAAAAATGAAAATTCATATAACAATATAAAATAAATTGGCTAAAATGGTAATGTTCGAATCTTATTTTTCACAATTGGAAAAGTTTCGAACCAAATGTAGAACGATGCGCATGCGTATCCTTACATATTTTGTGTTTTCCTTGTATTGGAAAGTGAAGCGGCAGTTCGTAGCAATCTCGACAAATGAAGACGAAAGGACTTTCGCTGTCGCCTTCCGGATGAACGCGACGATACTCTTCCTGCGGTAAAACGTCGGTCACCGTGACGCAACCGAGCAAACATCCTGTTGGATAGCTACTGGGGAACTGAAGGTCTTCTGTTTAAAAAATTCGTAAACACACAGTCATAAAAAATATAAATCAATTCCCATGATATTTCGTTCATTCCAATCTCGTGAATTTAAAAAAAACGCGTGTATAACGTGAAAAAAACATAACCCAACCAAAATTTAATTTATCTTAATTAAATCTTAGCTAAATACGTTCGTTGTTCGAACAATACGAATTATCGACACTAAAGGCTTACAACGATGAAATCTTAATAGCACTGGACAAACCTTTGATCAAAACTCTGTAACGATTTTCAAGGACACTGATGTCCTCGGTCGTGGGAATTTTTGAGGCAGCAGCGATCCAGAGCCTTCCTCGGTGCGAGGAGTACCACGTTCTTCCTTCGTGACTGCGCAGGATTCGAATTTGATTGATGTGAACAAATTTTGTTTGTAAGGACAAATTATTTCATTTCCTCGAGGCAGCATTTATTTTTAATATGAATTCATTTATATAAAGATAGTCTTCTATTTGTTCCTTTCAAGGAACCCTATGTTACTATGTTTCCCCTTATAGTATCATGAATAATAGATCTCATGTGCGAAATCTAGTTGACAATATAAAAAGATAGTGTTTGTTTAGAAATGTCCTCGTGCAAACGGAATCCGTGAATTTGTTTGGGTTACTTAGATAATTTACGTGTTATTTATTCATAACGAGATTGATCATTTTTCAATGATTAATTTAAAGAGTCACGAATAAATCATATTTTTAAATATTCAAGATGTTATTCCGGGACATCGATAACCCTTACTTTACCCACTCCTTTCTCCGCTCTTCTTTGTTTCTACGATTCGCTTACGTTTTAATTCCAGCGACGAGTAGGGACGCGTAAGGCTGATGCAAACTGAGACAGAGGCCATCGTCCATCATTTCCAAATATTCTTTGTCCTGTATGCGACTCTGGAGGGTTCCTCGGCCAACAATTTTGGAGCCTGGATTATTGTTCGTTCCGAACAGATTCAGTTGCACGTACTAAAATGATATCAGAGTAAAATATATTTCGCGCATATGCGAAAGCAGCATTGCGCAAGAATACGTCATTCACTGAAACATTCAACTGGATTCATTTTCTTTGCCATACCGTCGGCCTATCGAACTCCACCGTGGGGCAAACATTAGCGTCGTCTTGTATCCCAGCGATCATAGAGTATGCCGACTCGCGCAATTCAGCATTGAGAGCCTCATCGAATTCAGGGGTTTCCTCAACGATCTCTCTGCCGGCAAAGTCCAAACGGATTTTCCTTGTCGAACGAGACTCGTACTTCATGTCTCGTATCTCCTCCTCGCGTTTTTTAATTTTCTCCCTTTCAGCTTTCGACACCCAGCCGCTGTTGCTTGACTGATAGTAATCGCTTTCATCGTCTATGACTTCTGTTCTACGAGCACTGGAAGGACCGAAACCTTGTTTGTCATTTGTGTTCCAGGAAATATATTTTCTCTCGATCTTTCTCGTCAGTAACGTGCAACGGAAGCATAACCAAATTATTTCTGCCTGATATAAGTAAGCGCAGCTTCTCACCTGTTTCTATCGTATTCCAAGAGTTTGTCCCTGTGCTTTATCGCGTCGTCCGATACCTTTGCCACTTTCTGATCCATCAGTTTGTTGTAAAGAGTATCCGATTGTTTGGTGTTCCCCGAGAGGATCGCTTGTTGATCATTAGTGCACACCAGGTTTCCACAGAAGAGGCAAGGCCCCGCGCGTTCCTGGGCGCAAACTATACGACCACAATTAATGCAATTGTTCACCAGACTGTGGGTTTTTGCTTCACAGTCGCATCTGTGTCTGCCTATCGACATTGAAAATGATCCATTATGTGTGAAATGAGTAATGCCATTTTCGTTTACACTTCAAGAAAAAATAGATCTACGATCAATAATCCTTACCCTTCAACATAATGGTCTGTCTATCTTTACCCTCTTGGGAATAGAGATTGACGTAGCGTGGCTTTTTTTTTTCTACCGGTTTAGGCGCTTCTAGCGGAACGCTGGGCTCTCGCTCTTTCTCCCTTGGTTTGCCCTTTTTTTTGTCATTTTGCTTCTGTGACGCCCTCGAGTTATTCTCGTAACTGGATTTGTTATTGCGAGTTGGAACCATTGCAACGCGTCTTTTTTTCAGCTCAGTAATAAAACGCTGTTGTTTGACATTGGTCGGGTCCAGCAAAGTACCGAGAAAAGAATCGAGATCCTGCTCGTTTTCCATTTTCATTATGATCCTGGATGGGTGGCAAGGAAGTTGGGTCAATACATTAAATAGTGTAAACGCTAAAATAATAATTTTTTAGCGTTGTTCATTATTGATAAAGCTCTTACTGCGTCATATCTTTCGGAACGTCGAAGCACAAGAGTTCCGAAAGATTCTCCCGAATCCAATCCTCCATTGTGTTATTAGATAGGTGGATTGCGATGGAAAAATCAACAATGCACAATTCGGGATTGAAACGTCAGTCAGCTGGATTGCTTTTGAGGTTATGGCACCCGTTGATAAGAACGGCGCGAAGCTCACTGAATCTCAAGTTTAGCACGGCAAACTTCAGACCCAACTGCAATTGGTGTCACGTGCTGAGCGCCCAATTTAAATTACCATTTCCGGTCGTTATACGTTTCCACGCAGTTTTTTTTCTGAATATCGTCCTATCGCGACTATGGTTGTCGAAGACCCACTTTAGACAAAAAATAACAACTTCGTTTTGCGGCTTGGTCCGGTTTCGAGATGGAAAAGACGTTTCGCGTGAAATAATGTGTACGTGCGAATTACGAGAGCCACGAGTGTGTTAGAAAGGGTAGGACACGCGAGGACAATAATGTAAGAATTCGCGTGGGTCATTGCGAGAACGGTAGAATAGAGAAGGCCTTCACACTTGCTTAGCGAACGGATCTTCCTGCACTTAAATTTGCATACCCCGGATCATTATAATGCGCGTTACACACGAGAATCGACGTTTATTCGCTCAACGTATATGCCATAACCTCTACGTATCAACGTTGGACGTACATTCATTGGGCAATACGTTCTCAATTTCCACGCGTTCCTCGTCCCGTCGCACGGTATGAGTTATTCATGCGTGATCGTTCTCCGACAATTCTCCTTCATGAAATCGTTCGCGGGTCGTCTTTCTGACGAGCAAACGCTCGATTTTATGCATTATCTTGTTACATCCGCACGCTTTTTTATCCCGCGATAAATTCCCAACGCCGTCGATCGTAATCGGGATTTTCTTAACGAATAATCAATTGTAATACGCAATCGCATTACTTATCAAAATAATTTTCGTTTTCTAGAATTTCACAATTGGAGAATGTTTAAAATCTCGCTGGTAATATTTTCGCGAGGATTGCCGGTTATCTCGCTTAGTATGAATCTCCGCCACCAGTCGATCGTACTTTCTCGAGCTTGGTTTCTTGCGATAGGCAAATTGATACGGCGACTTTTAAGAGCGAATTTTCACGGCTGACATATGAAATTGATTGTCCGTAGACGTTTCAAGCTTCCGCGTAGAAAAAGGAAACGATTTTGGTGACCCCTGCTCGTTCTTATCGCACTCGTAGACGAGCTCTTCCATTTTAACATTCATAAAAGTCTTGATCTTTGCAAGGTTATAAGACCTGAAATATGAGCGCGTCTGTATCTCTTAACGATTTAATTGTGTCACAATAACGCATATCCTGCTTTACAAGCCTAGCGAGATGTTGCGATGAAACGAGCTTGTATACGTGACGATACGTATAACTCTATCACCGATTATGGGCACAGGCGTATACGTCTAAATAGTTTACACATGGACTGGTTCAACGTCAACCGAGAATTTACAGTCCGTTTGACAAATGCGTCCACGACTACATTTTTTCCTGGAAACCGTTAGCGATTCGATCGCAGCCAGGTAGAGGTACCCTTCCGCCCAGATACTTCGTGTGGAAAATGTCAGTTGTCGTCCGACCGTGGTTACAAATGAACGCCGAATAAATCGCTTGTAAAATACGTTAAAAAGCGATTTGTTTGAATGAAACTTTGGACCGCGATTGGGTAAACGTAATTTTCTGAAACGAAACTCCTTTTTGGGCGCGTTCTCACATCAATCGTGACTGATCTAACCGTAACAGCGGACTAACGCAAACAGTGAAACGCCCGGTAAGGGTGCATGTTTGAAGCTGTTTTTAGGTTATACTATGAAATTAGTGGAATTTCTAGGTTATGCCATAAAATTATTGGAATTTCTAGGTTGCACCATGAAATTTGAGTCTCGGAGATTCCAGGTTATTAATAACGGATGTGTCTGGAGTACTTGTTAATAATAAAGCATCACGGTTTATATCGTTCAGTATTTGTGTATTCTTTTCGATGCCTTCTCCCAAATAGTTCCTCAGTTTCGCCGCACACACTGGATTCGCTGTCGAGGCTGGTTCGTAGACTGGAGTTCTTCAGATTTTCATTATCAAAATTTATCGCATCAGCGAGATTATCATCGAAAATATCGAAAAATACGATTTGGTTGTGCGAAGCTTGAAAACTAAGGAATTCACAGATGTTTTATAGATTTAACACGTAAGAAAAACCATACGAATATATCTCCCCTCGCGGGCAAAGTCAACATAACCTCACTTATTTTTATACTACCGCTTCTTCCAGGCGGATAACATTTTTACAAAAAATCAAAGCGGAAGGCTTTCAAAGTTCACTGCAGCAAATTTTGATCACTTTATTTTGGTGTTCACATTAATCATCCTTAGGAAATCTCCGCTCGAATCTCCGCTTAGCTATAGCTCTCGTATTCGCGTGTCACATGGCACTTCCAAATCGCAAATCGAACAGTCGTCATTTTCATTTTGTTTACTATTGACCGAAACGGAAAAATGAAAAAGAAACGAACTCGCAATCATTGCGGGCCAATGTAAAAAGTGGACTTTGAAGTCTCGAAGAGGGGCTAGAGTTCGAACGGTAAACGACAAGACTCACGCTCAAGGTTCCATTACAAATCGATATTCTACAAGCGCCATTAAACTTTTCCACAGAGTTACGTATCTCAAGTTTGATTTCTTTCGTGAGGACTGCGAAGGGGATAGGGGGTCGTCTCCGCGTTCTCCGGCCGCGAAATATTGATTGTGGAAAAGTTTAGTGAAATAATGAATCGTTATTGAAAATAGAAAATTCATTAATTGCGCTGCACGATAAATTCGTTCTGGGTCGAAGCGTCATTTGGTTGACTTAAATTATCAATTAGGTTAGGTTACTTTGTCGAGCGAAAAATAAAGGTTATGAGAACACAGTTGAATGCGAAGAAGCAAAATGATTGAAAAAGCGATTAGACATTTATTGAAATGTGCATTAATGAGGTTATATACGGAAATTCGTTAAAAATATTAACAGTCAAGTAATAACATTTATAAACAATTTCGTGAATCTGATACGAAAAATACGTAATGTGATACACATAATGAGTTTGTTGAAAAGTAGATAATATTGATTACGAATTCCTCGAGCTTTTTTTTGGACATCGAGCGTCGTCCAAAAAAATCAAACAAATTATTTTAAACACTTTTTTAATTCCAGTTTTTTTTCTGTTTTGCGATGAGCGGGGGTGAGGCGGGAGTGACGAAACGAATGAATCCGAGTTATTGATGGATTCTGGAAAAATCGTACGTTGTATAATTTGAGTGGGAGCCTGAAAGAAAGCCATAATCCTGAAATCGCAACATTCCGTCACGTGAAGATGTAAACGCGCAAAAAGTAGCTGGAAAGTACAATCACGCGCTGCTCGTAATTAACAGAGCGATGAGAACGAGCGCTCCGATGAGCGGCTATCATTTTTCGTCATAGGAAAACGCCAGTTTTTTTCCGAATGAAAAGGCCTTGTGGTTATTTATGGAGGAATGGAGGATGCGTATTTATTGCAGTTTACCCAATTTCGTTACGATCGTAAAAAATAGTAGCATCGATTTCGCGAATAAAATTTCATCGAGATAGGAATTTCACTTGCAAAAGGTATATTAAGGGTATCGATTACACAAAAAAGTCAAATTTTAATTTTTTGATATGCTCGTGAAGAAAATTCGGTAGGAAGAAAGAAGAAAGTTAAAATCATTGTTAGCTGCCGTTTTTTTTTTTAATTTCGTTTTCTCATTTGAAAACTTGTCGTTCGATTTTTTTACTTTTAAATGTTACGATTTTTTATTTGTAAAAGTTACGATTTTTTACTTTCAAAAGTTAAGATTTTTCACCTTTAGAAATTATTTAATGAAAACAAACGTTTTTTTTTTTTAAATCCGGATTTCGAATGTCGCGATAACCGAACCCTTAGCGTTCGTACAGGCTCGTTCCTCGACTGGAATCCATTGGATTTTCGCGATCGGCGCGCGTTGCATCATTGACATCGATCATCACTGAAAATAACGTTCTTATTGCACAGTACGAGTATTAACAACCCAACCAAGTCAGTGTGGACGACGTTCCTATAACCGTATTCTTTCATTATTTTTAATTCGTCGGGAGTTCGATAAGAGTGAAGAAGCGAACGGGGCAGAGAGAGAGAGAGAGAGAGAGAGAGAGAGCGGGAGAGTATCATAGACGCATTCTGATTTCTTCTGTTTTCTCGAAGTAAAGTAATTACACTTCAGAAATATTCTGAAAGTTGCAACATAATTTTAATTTCTTTCAAGGTTATTCGCAAATCCGAAAAATTAACAAAACCATTTATTTATTTATATTCTTCAAATTCATTTTTGTATAAACAAATTCTTCTCTTTGAAAAATAATATTCGAATAAGAAACGTTTATTTATCCGGAATATCAATACTGATAATAATTAGTTCAATACTGAACAATTTATTATTATTATTATTATTATTAACATAAGAATATTAATAATATAAATAATAACTAAAAATAAACGCGATTACTTTCTATTATCATTTTTTTAAAATTATTATTTGCAGTCAAACGAATGTATGTTTTTCTTTTTTTATTCAATAAAAAATTAATTATCTTAATATTATTATTATTATTATTATCATTAAGAATGTATTATCATAATAAGTACAAATTTAATTGGTGATTACAATGATATTCAGGTCTTTGCTTTTAAGATCTAAAGAGATCCCCTAAAAGAGATTTTCGGCGCATACGAATAATTTTCGATTCGATTTTTGAAAGTATTTTTCGTACTTTTTGTAATTTTTTGAAATATACTTATAGTAGAAAATAACAATTGTCGTTGTAACAATAATTAAAAATGGAAATGACAGGGGTGCCACCGGAGTCGCACGCATAGCAAAAGAAATTATAATTATCCGTGACGTCACACGTAGGCCTCACGCGTATAGGGAGACGCGGGCGCGCATAAACGCGGCGGGAGTCGTCGCGGGCGCGCAACTCCACTGTTATTCGGTTGGTCGGTTTCGCGCTAGGTGACAAAGTGGAAGGCGCTCGCTCGTTCGTTCGCTTCGCGATCCGCGCAGGCGGGACAGTCGAGACCGCGATACCGGCTGGGACACGCACGCGCTCGCTACTTCGCTCGTTTCGCGAGTTTGACTTTCTTAAAGTATCGAAAAAATAAAACGGAAAACGGATGCACGGCCCGTGCGCGAATGAACGATGATCGAAATTACAAGTCAAATATCGATCTAGCGAAAGTTCGGAGGTTTTTTCTTCATTCAGTTGTTTTTGTTTTGTCGCGACGAATCATCGAACTCGAGCCGCCGCGAGTTTTTTTTTCTCTCTTCCTGTCATCGGACTCGGTGACGGGTGCGACGACAATCGGCCGGGCAGTGAAACAGTGCGCCGAGGAAAACAATAATTGGTGCGAAGTGTGACTTTTTTGTGCGCGCACCTCTACGTTGGATAGCGACGGTAAATTACGTTGAAAATTGCCTTCTTCGTTCAAACTTGCTCAACGACGATAACGTTTTTTACGACTTCGATCATTTTCTTCACTCGGACGCAAAAAACTCGCCTAGACATTTCTTAGGATTCGCGTTCGGCTGACTACAATCTCGAGATATGATTTCGCGATACCAATATATGTGGGAATCAATAAAAATGGCGCTGCGTTCGAACGACAGTTCGAAAGTTCTTTTGATAAGATGCAAGCCATTGAAGCACGGTTTTGGAGAGGTTGCTCGATAGCGCGATTCGACGACTTTTGGCATCCGAGAATCGAACTTTTTTTTTCTATTTTTTTGTGAAGCCTTGTAGCTCCGACGGCAACTTTTTTGCCAACATTTTTGTCTTTATTCTCGGACTTTCCTGTCTGTTTTTCTGTCCACTTGACTTTTATATTTGCGTATTTCAGATATGGAAAATATTGTTCACTCTTGCTGATTCTCGCTAGCTAATTGATTTTTCATTCTCTTCTGCGTTTCTTTTTACATTTTAAAAAATTGACCCCTCATTAGCGATAATTATTTATAATTTGTGAATACCGACGACCGAATTTCAAGAAAATCTGGTAATTCGATGTCGCGAAGTCGCGTTCACCATGTTGAAAAGCATTTTTCAGAAAAACGATTCTGAAGTTTGCCGAAAAGTTGCATTTTCAGATTGTAACCTTCAATTTTACTAATCGCTTTTTCATTTTGAATCGTCCCCAGCAATGAGCGTTTTTTTTACACTTGCCCGGCAACCTAACCTCTCAATTCTTTTATCTCGTTTATCGCGATTTTTTTTTCGCGCGCGATTGTTTCCGCGCATGGCCTCTGAAATTCGCCGATTTAATCGAGTATTATTAAAAAGCTATAATCAACAACTGCGAGGACACGTCAAAACGTGTTACTATCGAGCGTGTACGTGAGCTACGGAAAATAATGAAGAACTCGTCTCTTGGGAGTACGCAAGCGCGCGAGAGACGTTACGTAAGAATTCTTAGCGCTGCTCTCGGCTGCGGCAGTCGCGAGTTTGACTCGTCCGCGTAACCAACACATGTTCGAGCTGCGAATTTGCACCGCAGCTCGTTTTTTTCCTTCATTTCTTTATTTCTCCTTCCTCGCATACTTTGTACCTCCGTTGTCGCGATCTTGAGTCCCTCGAGTCATCCGAACGCACACTCCTGTGACCTGCTTCTTTTCTCTTTGTTTTCTTTCACGCCTCACACTTCGCTCTTGTTTTGCCTCCTTGTCTCACCTATGTCGTGCTTGCGGCGCTTTATCTCTTCGTCTCTATTGCGTGTCCCTTATCTCGCTTCTTGCAACTACCAGCGCAATCGTTTTTCTACTCTTCCGAATCGACTTCTTTCCCCGGTTTTTCGACCTTTTCGAAATTCACTTTTCACTCGCGATCGCAATATTCAAATAACGTGGCAAAAAATATCAAATATTTACGATGCTTTTTGAAGTTGAAAAAAAAATTGAATATATTTATTACAGCATCGCTTATCACGAAAAATAATTTGAAAAAAAGACATTATATTTTCACAACGCTATTTTGAAATAATTATATATTATAATATCCATAACATTAATTAATTGATATTGATTAATAGTAATTAATAATATTAATATTAAACAATTTTTTTCAAATCGCAACACGTAAGACGGTTTAAAAGTAATAATAATAATTAATATTCGACAATATTGACTGTTTAATAATAATAATAATAATAATAATATTAATAATAATAATATTCAGTAATTAATTATCATTTTACGATGATTAATTATTCAATATTAATTCCGTAATAATATTCAATAATAATTACTGTTTTCAATATAGAAATACGGAAAGGAAAAAGCGAATAGATCTTGAAGAATTCGATACGAGAAACGACCGGCGCGTCTTTCAGTAGCGTGACAATCGATCGTCCCCATTTTTTTTTGTTCGTGCGCTACTGTGCGCCCAATGTAAAAAGCGGCGAGCAAACAATGCGAGAAAATGGGTATCAAGAGTGTACGCGGTGGTTGAATTCTTGGCAAAGTTGGTCTTATCGTTTTCATCCATTATCAGCGTGTGACGAACGCTAAGATTACTCCTGCCGATGATTTTATTTCGTTATGGATTTTTTCGTTCTCGTTTCGTGATTTTTCTTGGCGTAGAGTAGCGCGCGGATGCGCGAAGCAAGAAATCGAACTTGGAACGACACGGGGGGCTGCTTCGCATCGCCAATGATTCATCGACTACTTTCGGACGCTTCTTTGCATCGGCTTTGTACGCCGCGTGTTTTTCACGTGTACGAATGTTCGATGATTTAAGGGGGTTGGGATATTCAAGGAAAAATAAATCTCGATCGAAAAAAATCATTTTGGATGGACATTCAAAGCGATTCAAAATCACGATTGTTTTTCCTTCCAAATTTGGTTTTTTTAACGCACGATTCGACTTTTTTCTTTCACATTTTTCGGTAGTCTATTTTTACTCGCGATTTCCAAAAATACGGATTGAAACAGTTATCGAAATATCGAAACGACATTTTTGCATTTTGATAAAATCACGTTTATGCAATCGGATTTTATTATTGATATTGTTAATTTTTGAAATAATAATTATTGACATCAAGAAATAACATCGAAAAATAATACTAAAATCAATATCATATTCATTCATCCATTTTTTTTATCGTTATTAATAATAATAACGATTCAAGGTCAAGCGTGCTTTACGACCTTGAACGTTGCATCGTTGAGATGCAAGAAAAAAAATGTTTTTTCTTGTATTTTACACATTCGATTGTTTAAAAATCAAAAATATTTCAACAATTTTCGATAATAATAAAAAAAGAATATTGCAAAAAAACAATGATTGCATCCCAACTATGAAAACTTTACGCCCATTGTTTTCTCCTTTTTTTACAAATCTAATGTTAACCAAAAATATTTCGTTTATTTCTTCGCCAGACGATTTACAGTTTTTACAGACTTGCCACGTTTTTTTTCTCGTTTTTCACGTTTCTCGAATCGTATAGCGTCCTAAAATAGGAAACTACAATTTTTTGTGTCCAACGAACGTTTCTTTGACGCGGGCGTCAATTGAAAGAACCACGCGAAAAGAAGAAAAATCCGGCTGCTTGGAGAAAGAAATACGCGATCCCTCGATTCTCGAAATATCGTTGAAAATAGAGCGTCGCGAGTGACGACGCGGTTTACACGGCGATCCACATATCCGTCTCATTTCGGTGACCGTTGGATGTTTGGATCGCGTCCAACGAGATCGTCGCCGCGTTCTTTCGAAATCTTCGGTAAAGTGGAGTAAAAAATTGCCACTCTCTCCCTCCTCGTCCCTCGTTATCGTTGATCAGAAGTCCCTTGTTATCGCTGATTGACGAAAACATGGAAAACCGTTTAATGAGAGTCGGAGGAGATTTGTGATGTCTACAGCTGTGGCAGGTGTAGGAAAAATAAATCCATGATTTTTCCAATAGATGGCTTTAGTTGTCTGTGTCTTGAGTTGTACGAGTTCAATCGGGGTACGCTAGATGGCGTTAGGAAGATGAGATATCGTACGGAACAAACTTTTGCGACAGTTTTGTGATTGGTTAACTCTGGAAAATAATGGATTCCTTTTTATTGCACCCAATATATCGATGCCATTTGATTAATCGCTGGCGTTATGATCGGCTGTGAACGAGATATGCTTGAGTCGCTCTTTAAACAAAATAGGGTTTTCCACAGTTTCTCCTCGAAGAATGAAATTAATGAAAATGTAAAATTATTTTTCGCGTTTGCATCATTTTTCCATTTTCGTGTTAAATGTAAAATTATTTTTTATATTTTGATCATGCACGGGGAAAATAAAAAAATGGAAATACGGGAAATAATTACTTTTTTCATTATTGCAATAAATGTTAAAATCTTTGTTTTTAATTGTTGTTGTTTGAATATATGAAGAAAATGCAAAAGATAATTTTATGGAATATTCTTACGACTTTTTAGTCAATTTCTTTTTAATCGAATTATTTTTATTTTTGTCATATGAATATAAATGTAATGAAAATGTAAAAGCGCGGTTGGTGACACATGAATTCAATCGAATCGCGCGACCCTAACCTCTACACATTTACGTAATGCATGAGAACTGAAATTCCACGATGAATTCTCGTACAGTGTTTCTCCGCGCTCGCAGCCGAGCAATATTTCGGTTAGCCGCAATAGTTCGCTTTTACGGGCTACTGGATCGTCTTTGCCCATGACTCGGGGCTGAATTTCTTTCGTTCTATTTATAGACGAAACAGTCGCGCCTCAAAGTCGTATAGTAGCGAATGGGTCACGAATCACGTACAGTTTCCGTGTTCCGAGGTCACTTCTGCACTTTCTATCGTGGAGAACGAGGATTATTCCTGTACGGTGAAATGAAATTTATTTCTTCCGATAATTAATAAAGGATTTGACGATCACAGTGGCCGGCAAGCCCGATCGATAGGTCGTAATCTTGCGCCATCTTCGTGCCTGTCGTTTTATTTCTCCGTCGTTAAAATCGGCCGGCTAGGAGATTTAAAAAAAAATAGGGCAATAAAATTCCTCGTGACGTCAGCGGAAGCTTCCGGTATGGAATAAACGAACTTCAAATAGTATCCAAAAATACAGCTGCGGATTTCACGTGTTGTGTTTGGTTATAAAAACGATCGTAGCTTACGAAAAAAAAAAAAAAAAACATCGAACGATTCAACGAGACGAAAAACTGTTCGCATCTAACCTTCGAGTATTCAATGAAAACGCTTACTCGGTGATCGAGTAAAGAAAAAGAAAACAAAAGTTTCGCATCGAATTACTATGCGGACGTGTATGAAAAAAAATGCGTGATCCTCGTAGGCGTTATTGCGCGAGCGGGCTTCGAGACTTCGACCGAAGCGCCTCGGTCGGTCGCGCTACGAAACTACGAAATAACATCGTCGGTAGTATCATAGGCGAGCAGCTTTCGCTCGGATGCGTTTAACCCCCGGTCCTATTCGCGTTCGTCGTAATCAGTTTCAAAATCTGTCATTGTCCGGCCCGCTTGTTATTCGTCCGTTAAAATCACGGAAACGCGATTTTCTCGTGAATGGAACCCGCAACAACTCGAACCGTTCTCATATCCTTCGCACGGAAAAGAACGAACCGTCATTTTCGGCCATCACGAGTGCCGCGTGTTACACATCGGGAAAATAATAAACGTTTGGAAACAGAAGCGCGCACTGTGCTGCCTCGTAGTTCTAATTGAGCTAATTGTGTTTGTTGGCCAACATACCGAGAGAGCATCACGCACGCTGCCTGATGCGTCCGTGCCTTCTTGAACATCGCTGAAGGAATTTAAGTCGGCTCTAGGATCGTAGAATTCTGTCACTAATGAAAAACTGTTCCAGCGTTTCGACCTCTTTGTATTCTTCGAGTAAGCTCGTCAATTCCCCATTATTCACCGGTGCAAACACTTCGAGCTCTTTCTGCGAGACGCCATTTTTGAATACGCGCGGAATCGTAATGGCGATGCCACATGAGAATAACAATACGAGCGTGTAAAAATGTGAACAAATTACGGAGCTTCACAAAATGCTAAGGTGGATTGCACAATTATTCTTAACACACTGTCCGGCCCCTTAAGGGGTGGTTTTTACTCTTAACTAACAAATACGTTATTCTGCATTGCGACCCGTTAAGGTTCGGGAAACGCTGAAACTTAAACGCTCAAACACTTAAATTAAATTAAACACTCAAACACTCATAATTTTCAACAAAAAGTCTAAACACGAATTTTCATGGGTTCCCCTTGAATAATGACGTGTTTTAACACAATCACTGTTTCACCCCCTTAAAAAGGGGAAATTCAGAAAAATCCCTCCTGAAATCATGCCTGCGTCATTGTATCAACATGCCCTTCGAATTTCACGTTTACAGCTTCAGCGGTTTAGGCTGAACGTTGATGAGTCAGTCAGCCAGGACTTTGCCTTTTATATGTAAAAGTCAAAGTGCTGCGTTACGGTTGGAACCGTTATCATTTCGAACACCTTTATCCCTAATAAAAAAACCGGATGTTAAAGAACGCTTTCGTTAAAACTAGTTTTTCCTAGAATTTACCCCCAAATCAATTCGAATATTTCGACATTTGGAAACTTGACATAACCTCAAAAACGTTTGATCGTCTCATCGAAAAATTCATAGACGTGAAGTTCGGTGATGTTATTTTAAAAAAATATTACATATTAATCATGAAAACAGTTATAAATAAAAGCTGTCCAGTTGATCTGAAACAAAAAAAAGAATCTTTTTTCTACAATAAATAATATTGGCAGGAACTCGACTGAGCGAGCTTTATGCGTTATCTTCTTTCAACAAAAAAAAATGTCAAATTTCAAACATGAAAAATTGGCGGGCGTGAGAAAAACGAAAAAACTTAGAAAAACGGTGATGGCGGTCAACAATAATTTCAAGTTTGCATCTTTATAAGGCAACGAAACTTGATTCGTGAATTTTCCATTTCTTTTTTCAATTTTACGACTATCGGAACGTTTTCTCTTCGTTTTGAAGTTTTAAGCGTCCAATAATGGTAATTGAAATGGTTCCAACGTTTTTCCCTTTTTAAAACGTTGAAATAAAAATTTAGTGATTTTTAATTTATTTTCATTGAATTTTACCGTTTCCTCTCCGGTTTGGAGTTTCAATTGTCGAATAACGATAATTGAAAGAGTTGCAACGTTTTTCCTTTTTAAAACCTCAAAAGAAGAAAATTCGATGGTTTCTCATTTATTTTCGTTGAATTCCAGCGATGCAAGCTTGAAATCCATTTTTCCAAGCTTGAAATCAATTTTGCGCTCCGGTAACGATAAAATGTGTGTTTTCAGTGCGTCAGATGAGGCGCCTAAGGGATTACGACCATAATCATCATCATCGTCAGTTCTCGTCGCCAGGACGCAAATAAGAGCGAAAAAGTCGAAGAACGAGAGAGAGAGAGAGAGAGAATAAAAGACGAGGAGTGGATGGAACGAGGAACGATACGGAATTGCGGATGAACGTGACACAGATCTCGTGATAGATCGAACAGTTGGCCACGCGTTGGGTACGTCGTTGGTGGCGACAAAACGGCGGTTGAAAACGCAGAACAGATGCACCACGACGCTCCTTTTAGTCGTCCACGCTCGATTGCTTCGACTTAAGAATAATTGAACAATCGAGATAACGATGTCGCGACGTCCGAGTATCTCGATTTACGATTATCCGGAAGATCTTAATCCTTTCAACGATGCGGATCCAACGACGACCGCGACAACAACTACGACAACGACGACGACCAAAAACGGTAGCAACAAATCCATCAACGCTGAGCCAAATAAAAAATCCACCAAAGAACCCAAACACAAGTTTTGGACTTTTGGGAGAAGCAAAAAGAAACAGAGGTCGAACAGCTTTTCCATCAAGTCCACCTGGTAACTTCTTTTTTCTGTTTATTCATCTGTGGCTTTCAACACAAGACCAGAATTTGGTAACCTCTCAGTTATCAATGTTTAGTCTTGTGGAAAGCTATAATCGATTTAATTTTCGAGTTGGTCATTTGGATTTCATTTTTGGATCCTTTATCAGGACAAAAATTTCTATATAAATAACGACTATCCAAAATATATCCAAAAACCAGCGTACCCAGTTATCTTGCATGCCAAGATATATACAGAATGTCCCAGGATGGGATGTCATCCGTGAAATGGGGGGTTGAGGGTAAAATTTTGAGTCGATTGATACAAGCATGTATGATTCCCGGATAAACACCTGAATTGTTATTCATTTTAAAGGCAGCCAATCAAACGCGCCTGTTAAACGGTCTTACGTCGGTAAGCGATACTCACGTGTGGTAGTGCCTGCCCGAGTGATGTCCCCACCATGCAGACGCTCCCGCTCGCAAGTATGAGCGCTTGGATTTTCGATTGGAAAGACCCTCAAACTATTTCAGAATCGAAAAAAACACGTCCACTTACCAATTTCCCTGAAAATTGCAAATTTCAAAGAAATGGGTGGTGAATTTGCATTCGGACACAGAAGGCTTCGATACGCCTAGATAAGAGGGATTTCACCCCCAATCTCCCCATTTCACGGATGACATTCCATCGTGGAACACCCTGTATAAACATTATATAACTCTGTTGTGTATCAAATTAAAATAAATATTATTAATATTCAATATTAATAATTAATACATTAATCATTGCAACATATAAATAATATTTAATAATAATAATTAACATTAATAATTGTAGTATTAAAAAATATGAATATTCAAATATTAATTTAGTTGATATTTAATATTAATAATCGTGACAGTTATAAATAACCAAAAAATTAATCGTTTTGTTACTAAAAGTAGATAAAATTGGCTAAAACTTGATTTGAATTTTAGCAAAATGGTTGAACAATTAAAAAAATGAATTTTTTCATCATCTTGCATCATTCGAACAAAATGACATAATTATTGTTAATGATTATAACTAATGGAAAAAGAAATTAGGAAGAGAAAAACGTTTGCGAAGATTACTACTGAATAAATGGAACGAATTAAAAATGAACTTAAATTAATTGATTCATTGATTCCTGTACAGGTAATTAATTAATGTGCCATAGATTAATAACGATACTTCGATAGTTTATTGATAATGCGTTATCAATTAACACACTATTATCTAATTTGTCATATCTGCATTGTTTTTTTAATCAACACGGTTCGTTGCACTTCATTTTTATTCAGCACTTGCTTTTTTATAGAGTCTAGCCAGGCCACGATAATTTTCATCTTCTTCGTTCGAAAGACTAGCGAATCCAGACAGCACCGGACGAACAAACGAAGGCTTGTTCTTCGCTGTTCGCGAAGAATCTCAACCTCGCTGAAATGGAAGCGAAGAGGAAGAAATGAAGAGAAATACAATCGGAGGGAAAGAAGAGATAGAAATGAGAATTCGAACTTGACTCTATTCGAGCTCCGCGTGCCGCTCGACGCTCTCTTATTCCAAGAAACAACGTGCCCTCAATATCGTCACGTTGCCTTTTCACCGTTCTTTGTACTTTTTATTGATACCTGAAATTTAATCTCCACGACAGTCGAGAAACGACAAGACGGAGAAAAAACAAATTTTATCGAATCGAAAAATTCCAATCTCAAAATTCGATCTGAAAAGTCAAGACTGAAATACCAAGTTTCATGTTATTGGATTGAAAACCGTCAGATTTCGAACAATCGTCAACGACATTTTGAAAGGAAAAACGTAATTTCGAGAAATACGCATTTGAAGGTTGTCGCTTAGAAGCTTCGTCTTCAATTTGACTTACTTCATACAATTTGAATTGATTTTTTCGAAATCTTTATTTATTAAACTTTTGGATTTTATTCAAGCTGAGTTTTCACGCTAAGTTTTTGAATTTCGTTCTAGCGATTGAAACGCTGTTTCAACAAACGTTCGAATTCATTTTTCAAATTTCATCCAACTCGAATTTTTCGTTTCGATAAAACGATGCTACGAATCATTGGTTGATAAATTATTCTTACGAAATGTGGACAAGAATAATCCACTTGGACGTTCTCTACGGAGATTAAATTCAGCGTGCATATTTTCACGAGTAATAACAGTGATTGGGCGAACGAGGCTTACACTTTGTTCTTTTTTCTTCCGACACACTCGTGATATAAACGCGATAAACGCTTAAACAAAAAAAAAAAGAAGATAAGGAGGATTAATCGGCATTCATCGACCGAATTGTAAGAGGGAGTTCAGGCTCGGTCGAGCCAAGCTCTATTGAAGTTCGCGCGGCGTCGCGAAAGGAAGCGACAATTTTCGAAATTGACTCTCGCTTCGTTCGAACGATCGTGCATCCGCGCCCGTTACGGATAAATTTTCTGATCCCTCTTACGACGCAACGTCTATCAACAAACTTGAATATTTGTTTGGGTTTGTTCGGTTTAACGAAGCAAAACACCACGAAAAAAGAATTCGAAATTGTTCAAAACCAAAATAATGCAATTTCTGGTAATTATATAGTTTAGTAACATTTGACCGAATAATGAGGCTGATATTTTTTTATTTTATCATGTGTTCGAGCTAATTTCGAAATTCCATTACTTTCTATCCGGCAAAAATAGGATTTCAGTTTCCCCTAACAAAACATCCTCGTTTACAATCCAATTAAAAAGAAAATAGGCGAAAATCATTTAAAAGTAATTTTTTAATAAAATTCACGTCCTATTATTTTACACGTTTCCGCGAACTTCAAAACTCATAGCTTTTTTTATGGGAATGTGGATTTCAGCTTCCCCTGATTAAATATCATTATTTATAACCCATTCAATGAGAAAATGAAAACAATGGAATTTTAGACTCTATTCGAAAAAGTCACTAAAGCAAATAATTCTCCAATTTCTTTTACTTCGTCTTGAACTTCGAAAAGAGTGAAAACCGAACGACCTGGAATTTTAGTTCTTACGAAAGTTGGTTTGTTTGCACGTTAAATTGGATGAACCTTCGATGCCCGAGTACTTTATCGTCCAATGGCTGTACACGTGAAATCGTTATGTGGCCTCATATTCGCGATAAACTCGAAGAGCACGTAGTATATATGTCTGCGCCTATGCATACACGACTTTATCGGCTCGTCGACGTCGTCACGGTTCTTTCGAATCTTCGTTACCAGATAATCCCTTGTTAGCGATAGATAAAACTCTTACGTTTCTATACAGCGAATTACACTTTTGGTCTTGTACTTTCGCGTCTTTGCGTGTCCCACCGTCTTCTTCGATACCAACTTTTCTTTCTCGAGTCTTCCAAATATAGCACGTTTCGGACCGTAACGATTATCATTGTAGTTAATACTCCGCGATAATAATAACACTAACCAAACAAGAATACCCAAGAGGCAACAACAACAACAACAACATTATACGAATTGTTAACATTATTATTATGACGGTTTAAAAAAAATTTTTATTCAATTAGAGAATGAAATTTTAAAAGAAAATTACAAAATCAAATGTTTTAATTACACTTTTTAAATTTATACACTTGAACATTTTATTAAACAAAAATGAAATAATTAAATGATTCAATTTTACTCTCGTGCAATATTTAATTAACAACAATATACGGAATATCATCATTATAATCATTTCTGAATAATGAATATAATAATAATAATAATAAATACAAAATAGAATTTTATTGAAAAATGAACGAGATTAGAAAAGTAAAGATTAAATATTCAATGAGTATATATAAACATATATATATATATATATGTATAAATAATATGTACGAAATGTCTCTTTTCTACTCCGGCATCGATAGTTCGAACGCGCAAGAACAGTGTCAACAAAAACACGAGATCCGCGAAGATACAATTTCGTAACTCGTGTCGCGTATGTAAATAATGATATCACAGCTAAGTAAACAATCGCGCGATGCTTTTGAATACGATAGTCTCGAAAGGACACTCCGAATATGCGAGACGATGGAAATTTCAACGACACAGAGGCTTGAGAACGAGCACGCGCGGTTCGTCCAGTCACGACCCCGTTTGTCCGAGCGCAGCGAATAATTACGATCGAAAAAGATCGAACGCGCGATCGCGAGTCGTCGTTGGTACCGATGGGTCAGGGCGCAAAGTGCGAGTTCTCGGTGAAACACTTTTTCTCTCGATCTTCTTTTTTCTACTTCTTTCTATCTCCGATCTTTTGAGACGAACGACGATGTTGCGAAATCGATATTGTTTCAGCGCTTATCTAAGAACAAGAGTTCATCTTCCGTAGCTTATGGAATATGAACTCGTGTTTTCATTCGTTACTCGCCAATTTAGATCGATCGACATCGATTATCCCTTATCGGGTCGAATCTCGCTCGGAGCAACGATCAAACGACCAAGTTCGAACGAAATCGAAGTTTCGAGTCGAACATCTCGATTTTAAAACGATTTTTAATCTCTTTTATACATAGGAGGAGAGGAGGAGAGGATTTTTTTATTTACGAGCTTTTTCGAATCGTCGCCAACAATCCTCCGGTCGCTTAATCAACTTTTTAAGAGCTTGAATTTTTCTGCTTATCAGGAACGGCTTGTTTGGCAAACGGAGAGAATCGCCGGAAGTGGAGATAAGGAAGCCGACGATTGCTACAGGTTCGTCAGATATCATTATTGAATATACCGATCATTGCTTGATTTCATATTATTGGCTAGGGTTTCGTTGCTTGTCGTTTTACATGGTTCATTGGTCAGCATTCCATATTCCTTACCTAAAAAATTACGTATAATGTTGAAATTAATATTTCATTGGTATATTTAGTGGTTTAGAGTTGCATATTTTTATATACAAATGAATATTCATCGTATGAAAATGTTAAATTAATGGAACAACAAATTTATAAAATTGTTTTTTGGAATTTGCAATTGCAAGGTCGCTGTATTTTGTTTATATATATTTATATGTAAATCAATTCCAAGATTTCATTATCCTTCGAAAATAATAAAAAACAATTAATTTTCTCGGTTGCAAATGATTTGCTTTTTTCAATCGATTTTCAATCTCGGTTTTCTTCTTTTTTTTATTGGTAAATACACGTCCTTGTTTTTCGGACGTTTAGTTGAATTTTTTAAATAAATAGTTACGTAATAGTATTAAATGATAGGTTAAGCTACAGACTGCTGAAACGATCGTCGTCGAATATACGAAATAATCTATTTTTATTTTTTCGTTCCCGCAACGTCCGGACGAGCAGTTTCTTCGACTTACAAACGTGGCACGTACAACGGATATCCGGCCTCGCCGGCCCGGTTGTCAAAGGACCAACAGGAATTCAACGAGGCCCTGGGAACATTGGCGAGACGAAGGAAATACACACTCGATAATTCGTCGAGATATGGCTCGACCTTGACAGTGAACGGCGATCCTGGAAGAATTTACGAGGGCAGCCCGCAGGACACCACTATCTCTATTCTGGACAATCTCACCCCAAAAGCACCCGCTAGACGGTTAGATCATTTCGCAATTTTTTTTATACCTTAAGAGAGTATATACCTCAAAAGATACCTCAAAAAAGTAATTGAAAACAGAATTTGATCGAAATTGTAAATTATAAATTAGGAATTTAAAACATCATTGTATCGAAATTGAAAACAGAATTGGATCAAAATTGAATATTGAAAATCGGAAACAGGATTGAATCAAAATTGAATATTGAAAATAGGAAACAGAACTGAATCAAAATTGAATATTGAAAATAGGAAACAGAATTCGATCGGAATTGAGAATTATCAATTGAAAACAGAATTCAATCGAATTTGAAAATCGTAAATTAAAAATATATTTTCATCGTAATTGAAAGAAATTTAATTGAAAAACAATGGAATTTTTCGCAGATTTGGTCAAGTGAGTCCAAAGCCGACTGAGAAAATTCCCCCACTCGATTACAATGGCAAAGATGAAATCAGCGCGAGGAATGGAAATGTCGATCTTGATATTGGCGCGGCCGATCAAACTCCGATTCCCCCGAAGTGAGTGTCCTGCTCCCTTATTCTACTACGACGCTTCTTCATCTTCGCTCCCCGAACGATTTTCATATTTCTTCGATTTTTACAGGCGCGGTGGACCCAGAGCTTCCCAGAGGTCACTAGCGCCGATTTCAACGAACGAGGAAGTTTCCTCGCGCTCGGCAGATTCCTCGATGAGGGACGAGAACGAAAACGTCCCCGAAGACTACGTATTCAAGAAGTTCAGTCGGGATGCAATGAGAAAGTCGAATTTATCGATAAACAGTTGCGTGTCAGTTGGCAGCACGGTCAGCGCTTATGGAAGAAAAAAGCGTCGGGCGCCCCAACCACCTTGCATCAGAGAGCCTTTGGAAACGACCAAAGTGAGACACAACCCTAAAAAATCGGAATTTCCATATCCGGAAATGGCGCAATTGATCAGTTTATAATCAATTCTTGACTAATCGGGGATTCCATTTTTCCCCAATTCGTTTTATCAGGAAAGCGAAGCCAGAACTTCGCCGTCGCGCGTCACCGAAGAGCCCAAACCGGACGAGCTCGTCGAGTCCATAGACATTGCGAGGGTAACCGAGAACATCGACGAAATGACCAAGCGGAGTCGTGAATTGGACGAGAATTATGTGCCAACGTGCCCAGCGAGGAACAGCAACGAAAACGACCGGAGAAACGACGCGGTGCTCGTGACGAGTGAGGCAACGAGCGAAGAGACTTGTGCCCAAAGGTGGACAAAACTGATTAAAAAATTAACTTCGTTAATCGTTTAAGCCATTAATGAAAGATTTAAGAAAAGTTAGAGTCGTCGGTTAAATTGAAAAATTCCAAAATGTTGGATTCTCAAATGTTGAATGTTCATCACTCAAACAAGGATTTCATAGTCGTATTAACGAGTAAATATTATTGTTTAATGGAAGTATGAATTTTAATTGTCAAAATTTTGGATAAAGTTTGCATTAATAAACAACTTTGTTTCAGATGCAACGTAAATCACTTTCAGGTGATTACGTTGTATTTCATTGAAAATCGATTGACTTAAAATTGACATACTTGAGAAATATGTATATCATTGATTAACGATTGATGTTTTTTTCGCCCAGCGTTGTCCCTGCCGAATTACCAGTTCCAAAGAGCCGCAGTACACCGAGACCGGAAGAGGACGAAACTTCGGTAGAGCATCGAGAGACATCGGACGATCGGACTTGGAGAGAAAAAGACTTGGGTGAAGCGTCGGGTGGTGTAGTTAGGGATGAAAATCATCCCGGCGACGTTTCCCGCGAGAAGTCTGATGGGAAAAGGGAAGACGAGAGTTTCGTCGCGGAACGTGAAGATCTTGAGCGTGTTCGAAAGTGTGATGATTCCGATGCGAAGTTCGAGAGCAGCATGGAGGATTGTTCGTTCGAATATTCACCGCTGCGGCGACGCGAATCATCCGACGATTTGTCGCGGAGCGACAGTTTTTCCGTGAAGGACGAGATTGAGAAAATCGAGCGGCAGATAAGAATTCTCGAGGCAACGAAGCCTCGGGAGAACGATGACAGGGATGACACAGAGGCGGTTCTCGAAGATATCGAACGCACACACACGAGGATGGCGTCTCTGCGCGAGCAACGAAACAATTTCTTTCGGGGTATGCATGAAAACGGTGGAGTCAAGGTCGAGTTGAGAGAACTGCCGAGAGAGCAGAATGACATCAGGCTGGTCAGAATCGAAGACCCACCAGTTCCTAATGTCGGCCCAACGGAACCAGTACGCATAATCGAGCTTCACATCTCCGAGCCGATCAAACAAACACCTTCTATCGTCCATGAAACCCGTGATGTCAATCCCATACCTAAGCCACGAAGACACAGCAATTTGGATTTGCTCGCGAGTAAGGAAACGAGAACAAAAGTTCGACACGCGAGCGAAGATGACGAGAAGAGAGGAAATTCCCTGTGATCGCACAGTTCTCTCACCGCTTTTTCCTTCTCGTCAATCGCCTATCTTTCGCGTTTGTGTTGTAACATGTGAGTGGCGTGACGAAAACACTATGTGATGTTTCAATCGGGCTGTACTACCGTTATTATACATATTGTTTTCTTTTCTCATGTGTTTCTCGTTTTAACGATACGACCGATCGGTACACGTACCACTACGTTTTTATAAAGACTATGTACATCTTATTGATGTTTCATCGATGGAAGAATATACGTTACGTATAAATCATTACAGTTGGGCCAGATGACTTTATGAACTCTAGACCGTTGCGAAGTCATATTCAACGTGTAGAGGAGAAAACTTAACACGAGTTCCTCGTGTTGCACAATATTTTCGGCCTTTGCATTATTTATTCAGATGATTACGAAGATGCTAATAAAATATACATTACGATTGCTTGGATACTGTAATTTGTGAATATCGGTTGATCGCATCCATCCTAGTTGATCTTTTTTTCTTTGCCGTCATTTGCACAGTCTGTTTGACACAACGGATCGGGTTATTCGAAAACTGATACTAGAATTTGAAAAATCATCATAAAAAGTTGATTTTTTCTCGCAACGCCCGACAGCGCAACACCAGACTGCACAGTAACGAAACAAACGAAAATTATTTGTAGTCCACATAACCTAAAAATACTACTCAGGTGTACACATGTCAACAAATTTACTTGGAAGATAGCTGTTTTCTAAAAGTATTTATTCAACGTAAAAACAACAATTCGCGAAACTGGCTCGCTTCGAGTCGATGGGGGATAGTTACATCCCCAAGGGGCGGAACGTAACAAAGCACACGTGCGAATTGCCGGAAACGTCAAACAGTAATTTGCCAAGATTACCGCCGAACGCGAAGTTCTTGGCGCGTGCGAAGAGAAAATTTCAGAAGCTCACGCAAGTATCGGAGGGACATCCTCTAACGAGATTCCTACTGCGTAGCCGAGCTGCGGTGGCGTTCGAGAAAAAGAGACACGGGCGCTCTCCACATTGGTGGATCGTTCATCCTTGCAGTAACTTCCGGTCATGTCGAAACATATTTTATATTATTACCGAAAATAATAATTCGTTGCGCCCAATATTACCCTTATTTTAAATTATAAAATACTGCAGTTTTGTTGATTCCTTTATTTGTTTTATTTTCAATTTATTGATTTCCGGTTGCCAATCGATTTGACAGATTCTCTTGGGAGATATTCATGAGTGCAACGTACCTCTATCTATTCGTGACTGTGCCATACATGAACGCGTTTCATCGTATATCGAGTAGACGAATGGTCGCCAAGGTTTATCTTCTCGATCCCGCATACGCGATATGCATATTAGATATCTTCATGAATTTCGTAACCGGCTACACCTCCGAGGATGGCCACGAAACTTTCCTCGATCCTCTCCTCATTGCGGGGTAGCTAAAGCTCCGTCAAAAAAAAATTCCTTTCCCTCGATTACCTAATTTTATTCGTGATCTGAAATATTCAATGCATCGTCCTCGTACTTTTTTCTCGGCAGCTTTCGCAACCCTCGCGTTGTTTTCCTTTACACGCCTCCTGCATTTCCTTTCAGACACTATGGCCGAGGTTATTTCCTCATAGATTTGTTGACGTCCGTACCCTACACTTGGTTCGCTTTCGGTGATCTTGCGCCACCTGGCCCTGATGGCAATTTTGCCAGAGTTATCGCCGAATCTGCTCCACTCTTCAAGTTACTTCGTATATGCACTCTTCGTAATTACATGAAGAAATTTAGCGTGGTACGAAAATGCGCAGTATTCAAAAGTGACCTATAATTCCATTGTAGAGTAACGAAAGCAGTAATGATAATGATATACAAGGAACTTATCATTTTTAATGATTATAATAATATACATTTTCAAAAAAGGAAAAATAATCGAACGAAAATGATGCTTAATTGCAATTAAAGTTAATAAATTCCAAAAACAAAATTGATCTAATAATGATGATAAACAAATAATAACGATATAAGCAATAATAATTTTATAATAATGATAATCCTAAGAATAATAACAATCTTAAAAATAATTCTAATGCCGTCTGTTTCCCAAAAGTATATACGACCTTTTTTTCTTGAAAACCGTTAGAGGGGGGGGGGGGGGTAGATGCGAAAACAAGCGCCTAGCGTGACCCTTCCACCAATATGCGTTGTGTAGAAAGCATCAGTGTGTCCGAACGTGGCTACAGGCGAACGCCTATTGTCCCAAAAACGCGTCGAAAAAATACGCACTCGATAAAAAGCAAGTTTGTACGTTTGGTGCAACGTAATTATCTCGAACATCTTTTTGTGCTCGTTCTCTGCTCAATCTGGTGTAGCCACATCAATAGATTAATCTCAGTAAAAGCGCGTGTGTAAGATATTTTACTGATTGAAATCAACACGCCATGAAATTAGTGTGAAGTAGGCTTTGGAGATGCCGGGCGATTAAGTGTGTGTTTTTTTTTCAATGCTTCCAAACAACTTTTCAGTTTGGTCGTACATGCTCTTGTAAAACAGTGTAACGGTGGATAACATAATATATTGAAAGTAATGATGATAAAACAACGATAAAATAAATTACAACGATAAAACAGGCTTTCGGTTTATCCGTCGCTTACGATATCGGACTGTGGCTCTGCATCCTCACCGCACTCATATTTCATTGGAGCGCCTGCGTCACTTTCGCATTTCCATTTTTCGTTATGCACGTAACGCGAACTTCGATCGAGGTACGTATGGAACGAATTAATCGTCGATGAGTGAGAAACGAAGAAACACGGACGGACGGGAAACGTTACGATGTGAATAACGATAAATCGCAAAACGAGGACTCGGAAATCTACGTGGTGAAGAGCGGGTTGTACAGTGACGCGACGACGTCGCGAATTTATCTCGTGAGCCTTCACATGGGTGTCAGCAATTTGGTGGGCTCCAGTTTTGTCGAGTTAAAAAAAACGTCCGATCCCGACAAGATGATTCGTTGCCTGTTGCTTCTCTTTGGCATAGGCTACATGATCTATCTAATCGGTTGGTAATCGAATCCGCGATCAATAACGATAATAAATAGTCATTGATATTTATACGAAAAAAATAATAGGAAAAATAATTAACAACGGAAACGCATCTGAATACATTTTCTCTTGCATTTGATCATCGGGAGACCGTGTTCGGGCACGTTTCAACCACTCGACTGTGAGTTATGCATGCGTGGGGAAAAGCTCCGCCATTTTTGCGTTGACACGTAAATGGGCATAAAAAACATGTTTTTATTACACGGTTTTGATCGTTATCGGTAAATCATAGTTTTTGAGATCGCCCGCTACAAATCTGAAATCGGATGCTCTCGATTAAAAATGGCGGATTCGAATGCGAATTGAAAATAACAGTTTTATTTCGACGATTTTTGTGGCTTCAGAACGTGAACAAAACATTACGCGTCATCATATAATTCTTTATGTATCTTGTTTATTATGACTATTATTATTATTTTTATTTTACGAACTTTGGAAGGACAAAAAAATTAATATCTCTTCCACAGTTATCGTTTTGCAATTGACGGAGTCGTTGGCGAAGCCAGAGCTCAAGTATCAGGAAATGATGCACGTGATAAAGGAATACATTCATGATAAGAAATTGCCTGCGCGTTTGAAGCGAAGGCTCATCGATTATTTCGAGTACCGATTTGAGGGAAACTACTTCAGGGAAAAGGCGATATTCCATACTCTATCGGGTTGGTTGAGCGTCAAAAAATGATTTGAAAAAAGAGAAAAAAAAATGTTTTTCACGCGAATATACCTATATACGGCGGATATTGATTTTCCGTACGTAGATCATTTGAGGCAAGAGATAAACGTTCGATTGAGTCACGGTCTCCTGGAAACCGCAAAGATTTTTCAGAACTTGCCGAGAGGTCTGCTCAGCAATATCATGGGTAAACAAAAATGACAATTTGTCGCCCACTATTTTAAGAACTGTTTTTGCACAAGTGTTCCAGAGGGAGTTTCTGATCGCTTTTTTTCTTCGATGTGTAGCTTCACTCAAACCGGTGATCTATCTGCAAGACGACGTCGTTTACAAATGCGACGCGGATGCCGAGTCCATGTATTTTATCGCGAACGGTACGGTAGCCGTTATCAATTATCTTGGCAAAGAAGTAAGTCGAGCACGAAGGTATAAAAAATATCATTCAAAAATCGGTATCACCAATCCTCGTAATATTCGAAACTGATATTACAAAAAACGTGCCTGAAGCCGATACTTACCGATTTCTACAATCGGCATTCTGAAAATAAAATCGCTAATGCTGATTTCTAATACTGGTATCATGATAAAGTCTATATTACCGATTTTTGGAATAAATATTGCGGAGAGAAGGCCGTCATAACGATTACTGGAAAAATCGGTATCGCCGATTTTCCGAATCAGTAACTTCACGATGAAAATTCATGTCATGACGTTTTCTGAATTTGCAACGTGAAAAATCGTTAATGAGATTTTCGAAATCGACGATACCGATTCCGAAGATCGATAACGCCAATTCTCTCTCAATCGGTAAAACCGATTTTTTTACTCACATCATAAGCGATATCTTCCCACGGTAAATTTGAGCAATTGTCATTTGATCAAAGCCAAACTCCGTTCACAGATCTGTCACTTGGTGGATGGGGATTATTTTGGTGAAATAGCGCTAATTTATCCAGAGCGCCGAAGAAACGTGAGCGTGATCGCTCTCGAGGTGTGCGAATTTTTATGCCTCGAGCGTGCCGATTTCAAGCGTTTGGTGACACCGGAAACCGAATTGTACGAGCGCTTTCTGAGGGTAGCGAGCGAAAGACTGCAACACACGAGACGACTAGATGAATCTTTCGTCAAAGAGGCGGCTGCGAGAAAGTAAAGGAGTGGAAAACCTCGTCACAAACGAGTATCGAGATTCAAGGCATTTTTCGAAATCGGTGATGTCGATTTTTCGTACGAGTTGTGACGTTTACCGTCATAAATCGGCATCGTCGATCTTCGAAATCGGTATTACTAGATAAATCGGTATCATTAAAAAATCAATATTAATCTTATAATTTAAAAAATTGGTAATGTCGATCGGCGAAATCGGTATGACACAAAAATTATTATAACGGAGTTTCAAAGATCAACGCTAGAATAAAAAATCGTTAAACTCTGTTCTCAAAGTCGGTATCAGGGAAAAGAAACGATTTTGCCGATTTTCGCCGGACTAAAATCGGTAAGATCGTATTTTCAAATCGCCATCAAGAGAATAAGTCACGATACCGATGTTTGAAATATTTATCGCTTCGATCCAATTCCTAACAACGTATGCGGAGAATTACATTTATCGGAACATATCGAGTTAACGTATTACTAATATAAATTGAACGCGATACGGCCAGTGGGATGGAGGGTCGCGACACAAAGTATAGATTCGTGTCAGTGAAGAAATAAAACAATCATAACAATAACGACGACACTGTTACACAGCTTCATTCTTTGTTTTTTTTTTTTTCGTTTTTTGTTAAACACAAATTACAGACCCATTATCCTTAATAACCTTAAAATTCGAATACAGATTGCGAATTGTCTATATCGCGCACGCGTGCGTTCGTTATCCGTATTCCTTTACGATTTCGTGTTTTATTTTCGTCTTTCTCGTTCCTTTCGAACGTTTATTTTTTTCAATCTCCGCCATCACTTCCTTTGACTCTCCCACGTCTTCATAATGTCTGATTCTCTCTTCGTTAATTACTAATAATAATAATATATCGTAGTCCACGGTAAATGTTAGGTACAATTATTTATCGTCTTATACAAGTGTATTTATAATCGTTAATAGTTTTCCTGTGGTCTCGTGTGTACGTGTGATTGTGTGTCTGTGTGTGTTTCTTCGCGCAATTATTCCAATCGCGTTTCCGTCGATGCAACTTGTGATCCACGTCCGACCAGTTTACGTTGATTTCGTCTTGCCCTTTCCCTCCGCCACTTCCGTTTCGCGTCTCGCTTATTCGTTGAACATCTTTTTCTCTCGTAACGCTACGTCAAGATTCGAAATAACGATTTTTTTCTTCTTTTTCTTACGTCGAAGCGTTTACCCGTTTATATTTGTTGTTGGGATGAATTTTCGTAAATCGGGATGGTGAAGAAAAACGCGAAATGAAAACGCCGCGCAACAGACGAGAAGATGGCGAAGGGAAGAGGGAAGAAAAAGCACTTATGAACTACTAACTAGTTTACACCTTTTTAAAACCCTTCGCAATTATGCTGACGATACTCGTGATCGCTTCGATCGCCCTCAAACACTCACTCGTCTACTCGTTTCTCGTGTGTGTATCTTGTGTGTACTTCCTGTTTCACGTTTCTTCTTCTTGTCTCGCTAACTCGTGATTTTATTCTTCTTTTTTACTTAATCCTCGGTTTTTTTTTCTTTCGTTTAATATCTTCGTGACAAAACTTATATCAAAGTTTATGGAATTGGCATATAAAACTTACAAGGTCAATTTATACGTTAATATTCTTGTGTGACGTAGCGGCGAACCTTTTTTTTTTTTTAGTTTTTCCGCCGTTTGAGGAGGAACGCCGAGCGTTTCGACGAACAACGTTGAAGAATACCGCGTCTTTTTTCATATGTACGTCCGATACACGATTCTCGACGCGTTTTTACTTCTTCATGAAAAATCGTTAGTTTATCCGCAGCTGACTCGGCTGTCAAGTTCGCAATGTTGAATTGTTGAAATTCAAACGCACATATCCATTTTCTCGAAAACTTGGCGATTGAATTTCAATTTCATTCGGACGTATCTACGGGTAACGAAAAATATCGTGTTCTTCATTACCGATCGATGAAACGCTTTGCTCTCCCAATGACATTTCCTCGTGAAATCATCGACATTCTCGTCCCTAAATTTATTTCGTTCTTCGTTCAGTCGAGGTACTCAATTTCAGATGAAATTGATATAACAAGATTTGTTGATTTTTGGATTTGTCGTGTTTTCTTTTTCTTTCCTCGTGCAGAGGCTTTTTCATTTTATCGTCAATATCGTTTCTTCCTCGAGAAAACATTTCTACTTTTATCGCTGTTCGCCATTTGCTATTCTTGAAGCAAATTACAGCATCGTACAATCGGCTTTCATTATTTTTTCATTAATCTTGCATAATCGACGGGTCTCGTGAAAAAAAGAACGATGAGACGTGTTTATACTCTTTTTCTTCATTAGTCATTGTTTCTTCACATTGTGAAAGTGACGGAAGCCATTTTGAAATTTCAAAGCGGAATATTAATTTTCTATTTCTCCCAATCTCTCTCGCGTTCACACTTGTCCCCAATTTTCGTATCCTCGTTTCGCTCTCACAAACCGTTATATGTTCTATCCGTTTCTTCTGCTGTTGTTTACGACCCGACGTTCCACACGAGACAAACATACAGGACCAAACACACGCTAGACGTTTAATTTGCTCATTCACGCACGGACTCGTTCACTGATATGGCCATACAAATATATCGAAGGTAATAATCGCAATTCGCTTCGATCCCCCATTCGCGACATTTTCCACGTTTTCCAAACGTCTTAAGCGTTACATTAGGGTACACTAATTATCTAACGTTTATCGAATAACCTTTCCCGGCCAAGTTCGCTTCTCCTCGTTTTCTCGATCATTCTTACATTCGCCTTCGAAAAATTTTTATTTTTCTTCCCTGGCGATCCATAAAAGCTGTATATTACATATGGGTAGCGTTTTCTTCTTTTTTTTCCCGTAGTCATAGTTATATGGTGATTTCTTGTTAAATTTACTTTTCGTATAACCGCCGGAGGTCTTATTTACGTTGATTAAAATAAACGAAACAACGAGGTAAAAACAATCATGGACCTGCCGAGTCCTCGGGGACAGCGATATGGATTTCTTCTCTTCTTTGCGCGTACACGGTGAAAAACGAAAATATTTGAAAAACAAAACTGGACAAAAAACGATTTATAACGTATACGAAAGCATTCGTTCGAGGCTCTTTGTCGATCCCCTTCTTTCGGTAACTTCAGTTCGTATCACGCTTAACTGATTATTCGTTACAAATTAAGGAGTATCCCCCATAGCACCATAGATATACGGGGCTAAAACGTTCTCTTTTCACCCTCGTATCTGTCGACTTTCCGACGCGTGGTATCGATATTTCCATTAATCGATACTTATCGATATCTCGATGTACATCGACCCCCATATTTGTCGACGTTCAAAAATATCTCGACACCCATCGATCCCTCGATATTTATCGATGTATTCTGATCGGCATCGATCTCTCGATATTTATCGATATATTCCGATCGACATCGATCTCTCCGCGTGCATATTTTTCGATAATTATCGATACTTCGTAATATATCGATACGCAACGTTTTCTCGATATATATCGATCCACACGATTCTTTCGATATTTTCAATGCGTATATATATTTCTTCCATTTAGTATCGTTACATTGTCCAGTACCTTTCGATTATCGCGATTTTTATTTCGCTGTCGAACGAACACGAAAACGAAAGCATGAAGAAAAAAAAGAAGAGGGAATTCATCGTTTGCTTCATGAGCGCAGAGGGACCTCCTTGATTTGACATCACTTCCGGTATTTCTCTAATCACTCGTACAACTATTTCACGCACGATCGTACATATTTTTCTCTGTTTCTTGCACGCGCGCACACAGACACACACACATACACGCACGAGCACGCGGATTCATAGTCTATTTTCAGTCTAAAATCAATGCGGAACGCGCATTTGTTCAACGTTAACCAAATCTGCGTTTTTCCGGTAGGAAAAACAATTCCGCGAAATTTGGTTTTTCTCGTTGAATCGCGCCTTTGTCCCTTTTTTCGCCTTGTTCTAAATTTCTGATCATCTGAAAAATCGAGAAGATTCCCCTATATCGCCGGATACTCCCATTGTTTCCCCTGACGCGCGTTATCATCACAGAATTTTCGGCAAATCGATTGCGACGGATCACGAATTTTTCATCGTCGTATCGTCGTATCGCACGAATAATTTATTGAGTCCGTCGATTCAATTCTCTCTACCAGTCGAGCCCCTCGTACCCAAACAAAATCTTCTCGCTCCGCTCATTTTTTCGCTGTATTTCGAATCAACGAGAATATAATCCACGTCTCATTTGTGCTAATACCGAGTCAAACAACAACGAGATTAAAAAACAATATAAAATCAAATAAACGCGAACTCGGGCCAATCCCACGAAATAATTCCAACAACGATCGACACGCATAAAATTATCAACAATCTTAAAACTACCAGACAAACACAAACGAAACGAAAAAAAAAAAACAAATAAGAAAAATACTCTTCCACGTCCCGTGCGGGTGTCAACTCAAAGCCGGAAGTGCCAAGTGCAATGGCTTTGCGTTAAAAACGTCAACGTAAATAAATACATGAGTGGTAATGCAACGATCTTTTATTTGTCAATGGTAAATGGCCTTTATTCTTGTTAGTCGATATTCTTCGTTTTTTTTTCATTTTCTTTTCTTCAACGGAAAATCAATGTACGTACAACGATAAAAAGAGAAAAGAAACATAAGACAATGACGATAATACATAAATGATGAAACGAGAACGGAAAGTGTTAAAAAAAAACAAGAACACGAATAAACGATTCATGTTTTCTGGCTTTCAGAGTCTCGTACTCTTCTCGTGATGATAATACTGCAATAACTGTCGACTGTTTCCTTATCTATTTACAGTTTGCTCGTTACTTATATTTATTAATTATATCCGTACTGCCAGTGATAATAATAATAATAATAATAATAATAACGTGAGGTTGTTGTGATTTATACATGGAAATTGATTAAATTATATTAAATACGTTTCTTATTTAATTTGATAAAATAAAAAATAAAATAAGACGTTAAAAACGAACATAACGTTCAGTCGC
This sequence comes from Ophioninae sp. A BG-2022a, assembly GCA_030523105.1. NCBI lineage: Eukaryota > Metazoa > Arthropoda > Insecta > Hymenoptera > Ichneumonidae > Ophioninae sp. A BG-2022a. The sequence continues at coordinate 48,156 of JAPYZI010000601.1, forward strand.
GTTCTCGAAGCTTTTCAACGTTTGCTCTGTACGATTTTACGATATGACTCTTCGAACTGCCACACAATCAATGAATCGGTGTATTCACGAATTTCTCTTTCCTGCACAGAGACTGAATTATTTACGAATCGACGTCCTACATTTTTTCTTCTATCTCCTTAAATTCTTCTTATTTTCCGTCGGTGTCTCGACATAAATATTCTCTCTTATATTCATCGCCGGAAATGACATCAACGTTAACATAGGAATTGTGTGCTTCTTTTTTTGTCGTCCTCTTTTTCTGTCTCGATCTTATGTCTAGATTAATAATAGCATGGCGTATCTCTCGAAAAAAATTATTCCGATATTCAAACGTCCAATTGTCTTTTACTGGCCATCAGCCTTTTCGAATTTCTCATCGAATGCGCGGCCAAGGAACGCGAGGAATTTTCGAGCGTTTTTTCTTCAGCTCGAAGCCGTTTTCGTTTGACCCAGGCCGCTGACGTATTTGACAACGCGACACTTAAAGCTCTCAACGATATCCGGTATTACAAATAAAGGATTGTAAATAAAATGCAACGAAGGATATAATAGAAATGGAAGTAACGAAGAAAAAGTAAAGAACACGTGGGCACATAAGAGTTGACACACCCGGATAGCTGGGGAAATTCTGGACTAGACGTGATGGGGTTGACGACGCGTTGGCTGGGTGGCGCTATTGTCGATATCCTTTGTTTTTTTTTTACTTCTTTTCTTATTGATGCTGCCTCCGTGCGCCACCATCGCCGATGGCGCTATTGTAACTTCTGCTTGTCCCGCCCGATCAGGATTTCATGCTGTTCGACTCGTCGGGTCGCCTGTCTGTTCCAACACTCAGCATATTCGCGAATTCCATTTCTAATATCTGCCTTGCCTGTTTGGAACATCCCCAAAAAGGGCACAGTTTTATTAATTCCAAGGCGAAATTATTCGAATGCAGCGAATGAAGAGAACAAAAAAGATGATCACCGACCTGCGTGTTTTGAGTCGGTATTTGCAAGGTGAGGGCGAAACTATTCGCGTCGAAGCTCTCGTCGAGCGCGATCAGCGCCCCGTGAACACCAGACTCCAACAGATTGTTACCGTATTCCTGAAAAAAGATGACGGTGAGAATTATTGTAACCGAGTTGTTAACGGTCACTTATGATAGCCATTGTTGCCATTGATCGGAGAAACTACGATTCATCGGAGTGAAACTGTGTTTTCTGTTTTTTCAGCTTAGGTACCTTCAGTCCGATCGATTGAACCCATCTTATGACGCGATCGTTGCTCCAAACGAGAACGTCGACGTTGGCGCCCTCCGCCATCCGTCTTCTTTCCTCGAGTTGTTGCCTGTCGTAGTTCAACCGCTTCAGACACGATATGCCGTATTGCAAACTCGTTCTATAAAATACAGATGAGAATTTAAGCGAACAGTCAATTACTATCGCCGATGAATACCGCAGCTACACATTTCTTATTAAATATCCCGAATTCAATTACGATTGATACACTTTGCAAACTCACTGCTTTCATTAATAATAAGAATTTACTCTAAATGATAGTTGATCAAAAGAAATCGTGAAGGTTATCTACATTTTATCACATTGTTTTCTCGAAAACGGTTCGCTGAAAGCTCCGAAAACTTCGAGGTAGAATTTCGATTGGATGTATTTTACGCGTGAAAGTTAAATCGGTATAATTTGACATTAAGGGAATGACGAACACGTTGGAAACTCTTGACGCGGCACCTCGTTACGTCAGTAAAGACAATTTTGGGATTCTGCGCTGCGAGTAACTACCGACAGATGGCGCGCCCCGCTCGCGAATTCGGTCGCTTATCGCTTATCGACTTTTCGGACGAAGAATCGTGGCAGGACAATTGCCGAGCGTTGAGCGTGGCCGCGTCTGTGTTTGTGTACGTGTCGATTCGTTACGAGCGTAGCGTGGAGAAAAGACCGGGGTAGTCGAACATTTTTTTTCTGTTTTAAAAGTATTAAAAGGGTCTATTTAATCGAAAATTTTCAGCTGATTTACATTATTTTCAAGGAAATTTTGGGTTTTGGAGAAAATTAATGGTAGATTCGTACTCAGGGGACAAAGTTACATCGAAATGGACCAATAAAAAGGATATTAAAAATCCAAAATTTTTTTGGATTTTTGGGGGAAAAAAGTTTTTTCACTAAATCATGTATAACTTCTTTTCCTTTCGGATTTTGCCACTCCACTTTGCGCTCAGTCTCTTCGGAATGACTTTCTCTTCAAAATGCTTTTTTAATCATTCAAATCCGATGGTTTTTCGATTTTTGGCAGAATTTCAAAGTTGGACCATCGATTTTTGCAAATTTATTTTTCAAGTGGATTTTGCCGGGAAACTGTACGAGGTATCGATACGAATCCAACGCCATTATTTAAGTCAGGCAAAAACCTTTTCCAAACTCCCCCATTGAATCTCCATCGCATATAAGGAGCTCACTCTACGACCTTTTGAAATATCGTGATTTTTGAGATTCTGGAAAAGCGGCCCGGAAAGACGAAAATTTTTTTTTTCCGTTTTTAAACTCCTAAAAAGGTATATTTGATCGGAAATTTTCTGCTAATTACGAATATGTGCGAGTTTTTGCCGAAAGTGGAAAATTAGACTGGGAAAATGCGAAAAACCTTTTGCAGACTATTTTTCTGACGTTTTTTTTCGTTTGTTTTTCATTTTTGAACTCTTAAAAGGGTCTATTTGATCGGAAATTTTATGCTGATTACGAATATCATA
>JAPYZI010000602.1:0-49685 GCA_030523105.1 Ophioninae sp. A BG-2022a
AAAAAAAAAAAACAACGAAAATACAAAAATTAAAAATTTAATGGAATTAAGAATGACGAACAAAAAATGCTATTAAAAATGAAAAATCAAATAAAACATGGGAAATATGAAGTGGAATCAGAAAGAAAGAGAACTTCGTTGCACCGAGATCGACCCAGAAAAGTTACCGGTCGTTTGTTCCAATCGTGCGATAACCGGAAGTTCTCGTTTGGGAACTCGGTAAAGCGAACCCTCTTACGTATGAACGCAACACGTTCTCTTTCTCTCTCTCTCTCTCTGCCCCTCTCTTATCTGGCCTCCCATTTTTCTTCCCTCTTGCTTCATTTCCTCTGCTTTTCTCTCTCTTTCTTTCTCTTGCCCTCCTCCCCCCCTCATTCTCTCATTCCCTTTAATTTTCCGTCCGAAAGTTCGAATTCGATCGCCTGATCTCACGTTTAATCGTCTCACGTTACAGGTCGCATTAACTTTCGTAACCTTGTTGCGTCTCGGTGCACGTGCGATACGTTGCAACCAAGCGTAATGACGTCGACGTTTCCGATTATTGGAAATTACGAGACGACTTTGGACCAATGAAATATTTTAAACGTCCTCCGTCATCAACCGACGGTCATTACGATCACGAGTCGACTTCTTTCATCCGTAATCTCGTCTGTGTGTGTGTGTTTTTTTTTTTTTATATAAAAATTTATTTATGATTCGTGTTACCTTTTTTGTCAACCGTGCCTTTGTGATTTTTTGTTATCGGTAAAGAATAATCGATATCCTAATGGAAAATAAAAGAAGCCCCTGACGGTTATGAATTTTATATGTTTATGCATATTTGAAGACGAGAAAATCTGGCACGAAGTGATTCATGTATGGTGGGGGAGGGGGGGCGATAGGGGTTGATCGTTTTTTAATACACGTATGTAGGAAATTGTACCAGTGGTGCGTCAAAACACGAGAAGGAATCTTGATAAACATTTTATTCGTAGTCGTATCGAATGTACATTGTTTTTTTTTAATTTGATTATTTAGTTATTTTTATTTATTTATTTATTTAATATTTATTTATTTATTATTTAATTTAATTCTTTTTTATTTAGTTATTTTATGTAATATTTATTTCTTCATTTGCTTATTTATTCATTCAATTATTGAGTTATTTACTGATTTATTTATTAATATAGATATTTATCTATTTAGATGTTCAAGTTGCACGATAGAAACGAGTTCAAGCATAAAAATCAGCATTTGGAACTCAGAAAAGAAAAATAAATAAATAAATAAGATGAGAAATAAACAGGAAATTTTATCTTGTCGATGATTCAGTAAATTGAATTTTCTTCGCCCTTTCGATAGAGAAAAAAAGAATCTGGGTCGTAAATCAAATTTGTACTCGACTGGAAAGGAAACAAATTACCTCGATGATGAATGCGCGACGTGAGAAATTGCAGGGAAAAATTGCAGCGTAGACAGACATAAAAATGAAAAAAAAAAAAAAACATGATTTATCTATTGGGATAGAAGCACGACGGAGTTCCGACAGAATTGATACTTTATTATGAAATTTATGCGTTTATCGCGTTAGCGCGTTTGGGACGTTCGAATTCCGATGAGAATAAATATATATCCATTTTCCAATTTCCGGTTCACGAATATTGTTGTCCTCGGATTTCATTCATCTATTTTTTCGGTTAATATTTTTGTTTTTTTCGGTGCCATAGTTTTGTTGGGGGGAGAATAATTTTGTTTGCAGAATTTTGGAAATGAATATTACTTTTGAATTATTTCGAAGAAATATTTTTTTGTAGGAAAAAAATGTTCTCTGGTAAAGTTTGGGGAAAAAATGTGTTCAGGGAAGGAACATCTTAGTCAGGAATTTTGATGAAAAATGGTCTCGGAGGACGTGACTTTTTTTAAATGAAAATTTGAGAAATAATTTTCTTCGGAATGGAATATTTTTTGTGGGAAAATTTTTGAAGAAATATTTTCTCGGAGAAGGGAAATTTATTTATGAAAATTCGAGAAAAAAAAATATCTTCTTGGGGAAGGGAAATTTTCTTCGAGGCCAATTTGGGAAAAAAAATTCCCTTAATCAATGTGGGAAAAAAATTTTGTTAGGGGAGAAAAAAGCGTTTTTGGGAAAATTTGGGAAAAAATACCATAAAGCAGAGGAAATGATCGATAGGAAAACCTCGTAAAAATTCTTAGTGAATTTCAGGGTGTGTTTTGCACAGGAGTCAAAAATGCGAAATTTTTGGAATGAGAGATTGGAATTATTTGATCACTGAAGAAATCGTTCTCGCACTTTCTCTCTCTCTTTCCCTCTCGCTCTCGCACTTGCCAGTCGAGGGGACTAATCAATCAGTAAAACATCGCAACGCGTGTTCGAACGATCGGACGCACGAGTGCATAGTACATTGAGGCTACAACTCGCCGTAAAAGGCTCGAATGGCACGAGACTCAGAAATATTTATCTCCGGTGTACATTGAACGTTAGGCGTGTTCCACTCGGTCGAGCATGTGCCTCTATACTCGTATAATTCTTTATACTTGCGGTCGTAAAATTACGCATTTAATGGCGTAGAAATGTCAGCGAGAAAAAAAAAAAGATCGTCGAGTGTCATTGCCCTTCAAAGTGCAAATAAGTAAACAAAAATTCTGTCGATTTTTGTTTACTTTTGTAATATTTTTGTTAATATAAATTTTTTATTTAAAAAAACTGGGAATTGAGATTTTGGCGAACGATAAAAATGGGTGAACATAAAAAAATCTCGTTGCCTTCGATAATTAACGATGACTTGATCAGCAATCATTGGAAAAACTGAATATATATATATATATATATATATATTGTTTAGGGAGATTTTAGGTAATTATTGATATTAATAATACTACCCGAACGTATTAATTAATTGTAAAATTTAGGACATTTTTTCTCGGTTAGTTGAAACAGATGTACAGTCACTGACAAAACCGCAGTCTAGCCCATCTCAATATCACCGAATTTTACTTCAATGATTATTGAAAGTGAAAAATTAATTCTTCACAGTGTTAATTTATTATCAAATTAGCTATTTGTAAAGTTAAACATACACGACACGATCTACATATGTGAATCCACGTTTACCTCATTTTTCACTAATAATTTGTCTACTAAAAATTGTCCTTCAATAATAACCTAATAATTAATTATATTTTATTTATTCTGACAATGTTTTATTAATATTCATTTTTATGGTAATTCGTTAAAACTCACTCCTGTTCGCAATGATCAATTCGAAGAATTAAATTGTTTACTACTGTGTAGATCTTTTGATTATAAAATTCGATTTATTAATTTAATTAATTAATGTTTATTTCATTAATCGATTATTAATCCCTTTTCCATTGATAGAAGTTTATTTGTCCTGTTGAATTCAACGTTTGTAAACAAATATGTTTATAATAACAAAAAAAAAGATCGTAAAAAAAAGATTGCAAAATCGATATCGATATCGTTTTTCTGGATTTCGAAAGAAAGGATTCCCGGTCATTTTTGGAAGTTCATTCGGGTTGGGTTATAACTGGAAATTTTGTAGGGCCTCGGAGAGGACTCGATTCTCACGTGTACGTATGTGTAAAAAACTATAATTACACATGACCTGTGGTGTTAAAATGGAGGTGCATATTGATGTCGGTAGAGCCTCAACCCTCGACACTCTTTAAATATATCAAGCTCCATCGAGGACCCGCATCCGGTGTTCCAGAATTATCTATAACTTGGTAATTGATAATCGAATCATATATATACGCGACGGCTAACTTGCGAGGACAGGATCATTGATAAAATCGGATTTAAAAGAAGTAAGGAATATATTACGAGATAAAAAGAAGAACAAAATCTACCGAGAGGTGAGATTGGAAAATATCGGTTTTCTAATCATTATTTTAGTGACATTCTTTGCTAGACAGTTCTTACTGAATAATTCGGTTTTTTTCAAATTTCATATCGATCACTCAGTTTTTCATTTTTTTTTATCTCACAAGCGAGTATCATGATAATAAATTGTCGAAGTTGATGATGATAATTTTTCACTTTCAATAATAATTGAATTCGCGATATTCAAATGTGCTCGATTGAGATTTTTCCAAGGACTGTACATCTGTTCGGAGCTGTGCAACCAACAAATTTCTCAGTTTAATTGAATTTTATTAAAAACAGAAATTCGAATTTTTATTAAAATTTTTTGACCTTCATTAAAATGTTCGAGTCGTCTTATTGTTATCGATAACTATCGAAAGACTTAATAAATATGTTGAGTTTTTCAATGATTACTTATTATAAGTTATAATATTTATTATGTATTTATTCAAATAATAATTATGAATAAATAAATAAATAAATAATCATGATTAAATAATGAATAATAATAATTAATAATATAATATTTATTATAATATTATACTATTATAATCCACTCTTTTCAAGATTTTCTGTTTTTTTACTCTATATCCATATACTTCGAAATCTATATCTTTCATGTTTTTATAAAGAGATCGATGGCAAAGTGAACTGTGAAAAAACGATCGATCTCCGTCGTTTCCGTTCCGATACAAGTGCGATATATAAATATATATATACAGCTCCTGCGACTCCGTGTAGTTAAAGAACGAACATAAACGTATTCAAAAAAAGTATATCCCTCGACCCCAAAGGAATCCTGGTCGAGTGAGCACGCCGGGGCATCTTCCTTTCAAGCTTTCGTATCCTTCGTCATTGACGAGAGCCTGCTGCTAAAACGAGGCACTGCGAAGCGAGCGATAAATGACCGGGGTAGAAGAGTGCTGGAGGGCATATGCGACATGTGGATGTCGAATCGACACTTCGTTGCTGCATCGCTCTCTAATGCATTAGGGCATTAAGAATTCAGGAAGCTCCGCGACGACTCGTCCAGTTTTATATGTATATCTATCTATATAAATAAACAAGGAAAAACGTTCTAAACTCGACACATTGATGTTCCATTGGGTATCAGCACATCCGGCGATTGTGTAGTTCTTCAATATTGGTCAAACGAATTTTTGAGTTTCGATACGAGGCGTTTCTTTTATACAAATGTGCTTTTATTTGGATAAAATTATGAACACATTGGGGTTTACGTAACGTTAGGTGTGAAGATAATTTGGCTAAGAGGATGGAACTTAAAGATTTTAGTGTCATAGAGGATGTCACGGGGAAGAGTGGTTTGAGATATATGTATGATGACGATGCTAATGTTGACAGTGGTAATGACGATAGTAATAATTATCATAATAACGATGATAATAACAATGATGATGATTATAATGATGATAATTATGGTGATGATGATTATGGTGATGATGATGATTATGGTTATGATGATGATTATGGTGATGATGATTATGGTGATGATGATTATGGTGATGATGATGATTATGGTGATGATGATGATTATGGTGATGATGATGATTATGGTTATGATGATGATTATGGTTATGATGATGATTATGGTGATGATGATTATGGTTATGATGATGATGATGATGATGATGATGATGATGATGATGATGATGATCATGATGATGATCATGATGCTGATGACGACGATGACGATGATGATGATGATGATGATGATGATGATGATGATGATGATGATGATGATGATGATGATTATGGCAATGATGATGATTATGGCAATGATGATGATTATGGCAATGATGATGATTATGATGATGATTATGGTAATGATGATGACGATGACGATGATTATGATCGTGCTCATATACTCTGCGTACTACCTACCTTTCATGACAAAGTCTTATACACTGTTGGCTGCCCATTCAATAAAAGTGACAATACCAAATAAATAAAAATAAGAAAACACGCATGCGCAAACGCGATACGCGCAAGAGCTTTTTATATTATTTCTCTCCGTGTGTCTCGCTCGACTAGATTAGCCGCACATGAACATACGTATGATGGACGAGAATGCAAAAACAGCGAACTCTCGATGCCGTACGGGAAATAGCGCGATCACTCGTCCCTCAGGACGACGAGCAGTCACGCCGCGACGACCGACCAAGAATATCATTCGCGAATTTGCTGCATCACAGAGTGACGAAAATATCGCCTCGTACGATGCGTGCATAAGTACACCCGCTGCATAAATAAGTATTTTCGTACGTTGCCCCTCGGCAATAATTCATTAAAAAAAAAAAGAGGAACATTCTTTTTTTTCATATTTTATACGATCATTTTTTTCAAGGATGGATTATGACCGCCAAAAAAAACTTATGGATCCTGTACGAATTTCAAATCAAGTGCACTTTTTTTTTAGAATATTAGAACTGAACAGCCTTTTGGAATAAACGCTATCAATAATGGTAAAAATGCTGAATGACGGAAAATAATTTTATTAAAAAATCAAGTTCAATTTGTACAATATCTCCAATAAAATTAATAATAAGTTCGAAACGGGGGGGGGGGGAAGAAAAAGGAAAAAGAGAGAGGAGAAAAGAAAAAAGAAAATGGAGGAACGCAGGTGAAAACATAGAGAAAAAAACGGAAGGAATGAAGGAAAAAAATATGTAGGGAAGATCCGTAAAAAAACCCGAAAAGGATGTACGGAGGAACAATAATTAAATAATAATAATAATAATAATAATAAAACTGAGTTCGAAACGAAAAGTCACCAAAAAGCGATCACTGGGCAAAAATAAACTTCAAATTAAAAAAAAGTTGTAATAATTGTGTAATTATATTTATTTTATTTTTATACAATAATTATGTAACACAAGCAAAACTGAAAAAAAAAACAAAAAAATTCAGTGAAATATCGATTCGAAACAATGACATATAATAAAAAAAAAACTTTTTATGATTGATGGAATGTAAAATGAAGAAAACAATTTTGGCATTGCAATGCCAACGTGACAAAGATTTATACAGTTTAGAAAAAAAAAGTAATTATTCCATGTTCAGTACAGCTGAACAAAAAGCAAAAAAAAAAGAGAACACCCGTCCTTTTTGTTTACACACGAAATATTTTAAAGAATTATTGAAACTGTCGATCATTTGTTTTTCATAACTTTATTCAAGTAAGGAAATATTATAAAGAATTATTTAAATTCATAACTTAAAATTACGAGTTGAAATTATTTCTAATAATTAAAGTATTGAAAATTATTTTTTATAATCAAAGTATTTTAAATTATTTTTAATAATTATTTAAACTCATAACTTAAAGTTATGAAAAACAATTGATCGATAGTTTAAATAATTCTTTGTAATATTCCGTAAACGAAATATTATAAACAGATCGCTACAGCGATCTGTTTTTAACGTCCGAAACGAAATTCGACAGGTTTTCGTGTGCTTCCGGTGTCCCGTAGTATTTTTCGTAAACAGTTCCTCGAAGCATAGGACAAAGAAAAGAAACAGCTAGCGTAGTGTTGATGTTTTGCGTAGTCTATCCCTCTTCTATGTGAAATGTTGCTACCTCACGATAGGCTTCTCCTACGTCCTTGTAGTGTTTTGTTTACTTCGTAGCCCGTGGCCCGGTTGAGTATTCAGTCGTGAAAATTCGCGAGCCGAGGATGGCTGGAAAACGTTTTCGCTCTCAAGTTCGGAGATTAATTATACGCGACGGTAAAAAAACTTTTTCACAGCGGGAACTAGTGATAAATTCAGTGTCAGTGAGACTCAAGTGCTAAAGTTATGCCGGAAACGTTTCGTAAGAGTGGCTCTGCTCTGGATAGAACTATGATCCATAAAAGAAATATTCCAGCTGAATGTGTCGCACAAAACGATTCGGCGCAAATTCCGTGAAGTCGATTTGCTCGTAAACAGCCTTTTGGTAATTATCCAGTTGTGGGGCTCCACCACAATTTTTGCGGGAGATTTTTTTTTTGCCATAAATTACTTGAATTAGTTCCCATTAGTGATACTTAGCAGGGGCTGTAATTTCTTAATTATTAAACCCAAACAAACGTGAACAACTTTAATTATTAATTATTTTCATAAGTTACGAGGTTGTTTGGGTTTATTTGGTTTTATTCTGGAAGGCTCATTTCGTTAAAAAATTCGGCTCATTTCGACGTTTAGGCGTCGAAGTATACGAAAACGCCCTTTTTTTTGGAATTTTATCGCCAAATTTAAAAACACCATAACTTATGGAAATAATTAAATATATCGGGTTGCGCAGGCTAAATATCACTAGTAGTGAGTAATTAAAGCTATTTATGATAAATCCAAACAAAGCTGATGAAAAAATTCGAATCGAGCCCCACATTTGCGTAATTACCGGCTTTTCATTAACAAATGTAAACGTTTGCACGTTTATGTAAATTAATTAATTTAATACCGTAAACGTTTGCACGTTTATGTAAATTAATTAATTTAATAACGTAAACGTTTGCACGTTTAAGTAAATTAATTAATTTAATTACAAAATTTATTAAAACGTAAACGTTTGCAAGTGACGTTGAAAATTTGAAAATGTCCGTGCTCAGAGTCCAATTTGACAAGGATTTTACTTTTCAACAAGACAACGATCTGAAAGTGTTTTTTTCACGAATTTTAGTGTTTTTTTTTTCGCGAAATTTAGTGTTTTTTTCGCGAAATTTAGTGTTTTTTTTTCACGAATTTTAGTGTTTTATTCACGAATTTTAGTAAAAAAAAAACCACTAAAATTCGTCAAGGCCAACAAAATGAGTATTCTTGAATGGCCTCCACAATCACCGGATCTGAATCCTATCGAGAATTTGTCGTCAATTTTGGACGAAAAAATCGACAAAACAAATGTGTCCAACAAAGAGAATTACTTCGTGCCGTTGAAGAATACCTGGGAGGAAATAGTTTAACGCCACCTTAAAAATCTTGTCGTGATTATGCCTCAACGATTTCAAGCAGTGATCAAGGCTAACCGCGGTCATACTAAAAATGTAAGTTGGTACAATGTTATGCTTTAATGATTTAGTATTAAATGGAAAATGGTCTCTTTTTTTGTTGCACGTATTTTCAAGTATCTCTATAAGAAATTTAAAAGGTCATTTTATATTTTGTTATTCTTATATTTATTAAATATAATTTTCTTTTTTAATTATTTTATTATAAATTTTATAACTTTACATGATAAACTTGTGATTTTTCCTAATTGTCACGAAAATCAAAATGAAGGTAGTAACGAATCATATACGTAAAAATATGTCAAGATTATTGATTTTTTAGTGATCTGGGTTAAAATCAGATAAAATGGCAAGCGGTTTCTGAGTTTTTTTAAAGACAAAATTTCAAGAGAACATTTTATTTTAAAAATATTTTATTTGAAGAAAAAAAAATTGGCCTCCCATCGTGAACATATCAACGAAAATGTATTTTAAAGTTGATGAATTTTAATTCCTTTAAAGAAACATTCGTTTACGAAGATTCGATATTCGCTAGTAAATAAATTTCATCCCGACGATTTCAAAACAAAATGTCTTTTTCTCTTCATAATTTTTTTTGTTTTCTTTCCAAAGTCCTGATAATTTTTCTCGAAATTTTGGGTATCGTTTAAAAAGTCAAAATATCGTCAAACTTGTCAATTCTGTTGCTAAGAAATTTTTGAAATTGTTTCAAACATGGAAGTTTTTTCAAATTTCAACAATTGAAGAAAATCACTGGCGTCAAGATTTTTTTAATTATTTCATGAGCAACGAATGAAAAAGTGAATGACGAAATAAATAGTTCGACAATTGATTAAAATTGCTGAATCGAAGAGGTTTCAAAAATCTCATTTTTCATTTTTTTTTCGATCGCAAATCGACCGGAGTGTGGAAATTTCCACTCGGGACAAATATTTCAAAAATAGGTGCTTACTACGTAACAACTGTGCTCCGGTTATTTGACGTTTCACAAGAACGAGTCTCGGTTTTCTCCCTCCTCGTGTACGCGAACGCCCCGTCATTGACTTCCGTTTGTGGACTAGCCCGATACGGATCACGATATCAAGCGTACAATACCCGCTAATGTATACCACATGAAATTGTCTTTCATGTTGGTGCATTGTTCATAATTTTCACCCTAATGAGCATCGTTTCACGCGGTCACTTCCACGTTCAAATCAAATTGGATTCGCTACGAGGGTCAGCTTAAGTATGAAAGGGAGAAAAGAGACCCCTTAACACCAAGGTCTCTGACCCTCTGATACAAGCTATTCATCTCACGTTGGACAATTGAAGTTATGAAATTTATTCCTCGATGAGAGACATTTGCCAACCGTCAATTCCAATAAATAAAATTAGGCTTTCTTGAAAAATTGATTTTCATTTTTATAAATATAAATTGATTGTTATTTTTATTCCGGATTGATGAAAAAAATATAATCAAACGCGATTGTGGAAATAAATATCAAAATGAATTTATTTTTATGAAAATAAAAATCGAAACGAAGTTATCTTTATGAAAATAAAAATAAAAATCTATTCATTTGAGGAAAATAAAAATCAATTTAAAAAAATAGAAATCATGAAATTTAAGTACATTTTGTTTGAACGAACGTAAAAGTTATTTTATTCGTAGAAAAATGTTAAGTAAATATCATTTCGTTATTCCACATTTAGTTTGAGCAAACAAATAATTTTTTATTTCGTATTAGCATCGTGAGTTTTATTGAAAGAATATTTTTCGTATCGTTAATTATCATATCGGCGAGCTAATGAGAGGAGCCAAGAAGTGAGATAGCGATAAAGGAAGGGAGAGAGAAGACGAGACGATTCTAGTTAGACTGAACGTCGCCTACGCAATGTTGGGAAGAGTACACGTGTTGTTGACCGATAAGATACACACGAATGACGAATCAAGGGAGGAGGAAGATTTAATACAGAGAGAGAGAGAGAGAGAGGAAGAGCTAGAAGTTTTGCTTCGCTATGAACGATGGCAAGCTAATTCGAAATTCAGACGAGAAATGCTCTTTATTAATGCTCGCTCTTTATTAACAATAATAAGTAATTCAGTCTGAATCCATTTTATTTATCGGGTACTTAAAATGTCTTCTTTTGGCTTCTTCGTAATTCCTCTTTTAAAATAGAATATTATGGAATGACTCATCAATCGGATCTAATTGTTAAAAATATCACAATGACACCGATACGCTAGAAGGAAAGAAAAAAATACACGAGACACATTTTTTTTCATTGCAATAAAAATAAAAGTAGAAATTAGTCAAATGAGATCGATAGAATTCAATTATTGTATATCACTAATTTAAATGTATCAATCGCAATGTATCGATAAATCTATCGATCTCATAAAATATTATTCAATTACTCAAAGTATTCGAATCAACTGAATTAATCAATAAAATTAAACTGTTAAATATAATATAAGGTTAGTATTGTTTTAAAAAAACCGTATTTTTTTAAACAATACTTGTCTAATTAAGAATAAATGAAGATCGGTAAATATACCAAATACACGTAGAATATAAGCGTAAATATTAATTAATTGCATCTTTTAATTTAATTGAACGTCATTTACGTTTAATTAAATTAAACGTAAATACTAATTAATTGTACCATTATCCTTCGTACGAATTATCACATATATTAATTAATCCGGTAAAAATCACTCGAACAAATTGATCGATCAATCTTTAAACAATTTTCATCAGTTTTAAAATCGCAAGTGTCAGAAGATCAATCGGAAATTCAAATTCCGATAGCGCAAACCTGCAAACCGATTCGCAAAGGGTAATCTTTCCTCGTTGCGGAAGAACATCCGGAAAATCCATTCTCGACGATACCTATCTAATAGTTGCGTCATTATTTCACGCCGAGTTCGATAGGACGTGAACTTACTGAACTCTCTCGACGCGAATCGAAAATTTCTTTCTCTACGATCATTTACTAGACACGCACACTCGAACGAACCTTTTGCCATTTTATTTCTCTTTATTTCTCTGTATTTCCCTTTTTTTCACTGTCTGAGAAATCGAGTCGAGAAAAGGCGAGGGGCGAGGGGGAGAGGGCGATTATTTGGTGTTGCATCGGCGAATCGATGCAGGCGAAGCACAGCAGGTTTGCGAACTGGGATAACAGTGCGAAAGGAAAGCGGGGGGGGGGAGGAGGAGGAGGAGATTATTCGCTTATCAGAGCTCGTCCATATATAGGAATAATCGTTACGGCGAAACGACGAGAGAGGAGTGTTAAGAGGAAATTCTCTCACTCTATATATTCGTTCGCGGCTCTCCTCAACTTCTCTCGTAACACAGTGAGATCGTTGTTCAGGGAAGAGCTTCGGGAGTCTATTTAATTAAACTCGACTTTTGAAACGATCGATCACATTATTCCCAGCCCTCACGCGCTTCTCTCTCCATATATCACGGAACGTATCCTCACGAATACTTTCTTTTTGCCATACTTCGCAAAAAAAATTCCTATCTCCGAAATTCGTGTTCTATATTTATTTTAAAAACTATTTTCGTAAGTTCTCTTAGCATTTTCTTTTTGAAATTATTTTTTCATTTTCGTTTTGAAATTCTTTTTTCACAGATGTTTTTTTTTTAATGTATATTTATTTGAAGATTTATTTTTGAAATTGATTTCTATAGATATAAACCAATTTCCAATATACAAAAAATTATTTTTTATGTAATTCTTGAATGACGGCCGTCATTGTTTTTTCCGAATTTATTCGACAGCCATTATTATTGGTGTTATTATTATTATTTTATTATTTATGTACGATAGATTGTGTAATTGTTATTATTATTAGCATTATTATTACGTATAAAGATTTATTGCTATTGTTATCATTGATATTATTATTTCGAAGTAGGTATCCCTTGATGGTAGAGTTTTTAATATTGTAAGAAAATAACGAACTAGGTCGCGTTTTCAAGTTCACACATTTTGTATCGGGGATTTTTATGAGAATTCTTACATAAAAATGAAAAACCCTTCGCCGGATATATATTAGAATCTTTTCTCAAAGATCTCTTTAAAAGTTTGGGAATTGGAAAGAATAAATACTCTTACTTTTTTATTTGCAAAAAATGCTTGTAAAAGAAAAACGGATTTTTTTTTTTGAAATTCTGGGAGCGAATGGTACGTTTGTGATAACGACGAAACTGCCGTGATAAGAGTATTTTTTTCTTTTATTATTATTCTCGTAACGCCTCGTAATACGTAAACGGCCGAAATTGATCGTTGAAGTGCGCTGGACCCTCCTCAACGCGGCCGTCTCAGCTCTTGGGTCCGACCTTGAAAATAGGCCGCGTGCTTTGTCGCGAGTGTCCGCGCGCGCGGAGCTCTGCAATCGTTCGTCGAGCCCCCTTTCCCTGGCTCGAAAAAAATTCGAGCTTCGCGGCCCCCGTTCTCAATTGAACAACTAACGCGTGTAGAGGAGACAAAGAAACATTGGGAACCGCACGAGAGATCAAGAGAGAAAGAGATAGAGAAAACGACAGTTGAATATTATTCGTATTTTTTTTTTCTATCGCGTTTGCGCGAGCCTCGGGTCCTGCGCGTCCCGACACGTTCGCATGGGTTTGGAGGGGGGGCGTGGCTAGCCGGCCGCGAAGTAGGGATGCGCGCGCAGCGAGGCGCGGTGAGGCAAACCGCGGCACACCGTCGAGTCAGTGTATCGCCGACTGCCCGCGATGACAGATTGTTCGTTAGGAGCACGTCGCGTCGTTTCGTCACAACGACGCTAGTGCTTCATTCACAGAGATGGGCCGCTCACATCAAGGTCAAGCGGTCGCGTCTCTTCTACCCATACTCCCCTCAACGTCCCATTCATTCCTCTCGTCGAGACGCCGCACCGCCGCCACCTTCCATTCTCGATGTTGCGACCTCCCCCCCCCACCATTTCGCCTGTTGAGCTTCGCCTGTAACGCGATAAGCGCTCACGCGACACGCTCCACTCGGAAAATTTTTGCAGATTCCGCCCGAGGTCGAGGGCTAATAACGATGAACTCGAGAGTTTCGAAAAACGAACATCGTTCGAAAAATGGTTTCTGCAAGTAATTTGTTTTTTTGCCGAATCCTTTTTCGGTACATTATGTTTCTTTCGAGAAAAAAATGTGTTTTTTCTTTTAGGTTTCCTGGAGCATAAGTTTTGTATTTTTTTTAAAAGCTTTTATTTTGTTGTGGATTTAGCTTCCATTTGGGATATTGCAATATCAGTAGGAACCAGTTAAGATAACGGTATTTTTTTTAGTCTAAATTTTACTCGTCCTCCCGGTTCTATTTTTGTCACGATTCTGTCGAAATTCAAGGCTTGAGCATGTTCAAAATATCCTTGAAGATGGTACGTACACTTGAATGTAGTTTTGAATTTGTTGAAATTCTTATGTCAACGAGTCCAAGCTTGAGACTCGAAAAACAAGGTTAAAACTTAACGCACAATTAGTATCCCATGTTGTTGAATTCAAGTTTTTTTTTTCAACATTAATACACAATTATCAACATTACAACATTACGTTCGATTGTTTGGGGATAGAAGTCACTGAAATTGAATGCACAAATCATAAAAGTCAATTAAATGACAATATTCATTGATATCAATTTCATTGAATAAAAGCAAAAAACAGTGTACATGCAATTTGTTTTTTTTTCCAATAAAACAATAGAAAAATACTTTGAACGTTTAAAAAAAAGTTTGAACGCGGATCGAAATGATTCAAGGTGAATTCTCGTACAGTAAAAAATATAATAATAAAATAAAAAATAAAATAATAAATAATGAAAAACAATAACATAGTAATAACAAGCAAAATATGATATCTTCTCAAACAATTATTCGTCACTTTATAAAATAATTACAAAAAAAATTATGGATTAAAAAAAATGGCGATGTGGATATAAAAAATGTAATTTTCGACGGAGCAACTTCAATTATTCGTTATTAGCGAGTATGAAAATGCATAATATTTGACAATTATTTAATACGCTCTTCTCGTTTGGATTAATTTTGGTCTGGTGTTACGTCTTGATTGGGGTTGCAGCGCGATGCGAGAGGCACTTCCGGCATACTCGGTGGATGTGGCAGTCTCAGCGGGGGCGGTGTGATGATGATGATGGCGAAGTACATGAAGCAAGAATTGACATCGGACGCGGAAGAGGAGGGTTTAGTGCCTACCCTTCAAGGCAGATTCACCTCGATGAGGAAGGTACCGTCGCTCTCGGACCTCTCCGATCCTGACAGCTCGCTAGGTGAGTCCTCGATATCCTTCTTCATACGCATGCCCTGTAAATATCTATCCTGTACTCGTATACAGGGTGTACCGTTTATCATGAAATTTCGAAACAATTCGAGAACGGCTACGTGAATCGAAACATATCGTGAAAGGCGTTTCGCTTGCACCCGAATTAACGGAGTGACGGGTGGATTTATTTACTAAGTTTATTAAGTTTATGTTTTCGTTAGTTACCTTTTTTTTAATTACGTTTTCAGTCATTTCATTTTTCGTACTTTTTCATTAAGTTCACGTTTTCAAGGTCATTTCAAGGTCATTTCAAGGTTACCTCAAAATGAACTTTTTCGTGGTAACAAATTTCTTTCTTCGGAGCTCGTATTTTACGTTATAAAAAAATTGAGTTACTTTTGTTTGATTTTTTTTTGGTATAGTGAATATTCTTTTTTAATAAATCGTGCGACATTTAATATTACTTATATACATTGTTTAATCGTTTTTGAATATTTCAATGAAATTTTCAAAAATGAATTCAATAAAATTTCTTATTCAATAAATATGATTAGGCAAACGAGTACGTAATTATTAATTGTTATAATTAAATAATGAATTGTTAATAATTGTTTATTAGATAATAAATTATTTATTATCTAATAAACAATTATTATTAGATAATAAATAATTGTTTAACATTAAGCATGTTTTTATGAATGACTATTGAATAAGAAATTTTATTAAAAACAAATGTAAAAATTCAGTCGCATTTTTTAAAAATAGATCGATCAAGCTATGTCTGATAGTTGAATGGTATTATTTATTAAAATAATGGAACTCAATTTTTTGGCCTTTCTTCAAATGCTTTGTTTCAACGAATTCATTAGACATTGAAAACAGGTTGGCTTAAAATCATAACTTTGCAGGCAAACGTAATCTCAAAAACGTTTCATGAATCACAATTTATCGCGTAAAAATTTGGACTGTCACGAATCAATATCGATCGTATGTTTTTTGTTTTTATCGAATTTTGTTTTTAATCGATAAATCGATATATTCGTAATTTGGACAAAAAATATTGATACGGCCGGGTTTTATCACACAGTGAATCGATTTACCAGAAAAATCCTTCGCCGAGAAAACATCTGCAAAATAAAAAATGTCCGTTCGCGAGACTTTTGCGCCAGATGAAAGCAAAAATAAAAGAAAATTTCACAACTCTCGTGGGACGAAAGGAGACTACCCGGTATTAAAAGAAAGGGCGAAAAAAATCGTAATTCTAGCGCGCTGGAGTCAGCGCAAACGGACACGATGCTTGGACGAAATGTGATGTCGAGACGGTAGCCAAAGCGCCATTTTTTCTTTTTTTATCCCTGTTTCTGCTCGTACATACGATATACGAGGAGAAACGAGGATATTTCTCGAGCGAGATTTCACTTTCGATTCTCGTCTTCGCAGACTCGCAAAGTTCCGTGGTTCTCGCATTTTTTTCACAATGAAACGAAAAGGCAAAGCAAAATATAATTATTCATCCTAATTTCGTATTTATTTTTCATTCTCCTCTATGTGCAAATTCGTTTTTTGTACGGTGTCGGTAACTTACCTACAGTCGGTAAAAACAAAAAAAAACATTTGCGAACTGCTATGCAGTTCCGAAAAAAAGTTTCTGCTTTGTATACGTTGGATATGTCAAGACTTACGAAATAGTGAACAATTTGATGCAAGGTATGTGTAAAATGGAGAAGCTTAGAGAAATGTTCATCAAGCTCGGAGAGCCTTAATCCCTCAAGAAGACTCATTTCTCATAACCTATCACTCAGCAGGTTCGTTGCATTGCAAAATTAAATTATCAGTTTGGCTACGTATGTCCGGAAATCAACCCGGCAAAACACCAGCGTTGTGTCGATCACTTTTACTGGCTCGAAGGCTAGGGAGGTGTTTAGAATCTCAGCATCTAAAATAGACCCCCTCGTTTGATAGGGAACATCCCTTCATTGAAAAACTGTGGTTTATCAAAGTGTTCGAACATCGAAGAATTTTCGTGGCTTTGACAGAATCATCGTCTTCGATATTAATTAAACGAAAATATCAGTTTGTGGAATAAGTAGGTATCGTTTTTAGATTTTTTTTTGTTTCGCAACGATTTTTTTACCCTTTGACAATGTATATAATATTCATTCGATAGAGCTCTTCCTACACTACAAAACAGTGCTAATCGTCTTTTCGAGTAATTGAATTTTTTACTTTTGAGGCTACGAAATGGAATATCCAGAAAGTAAAAAAAGCAAAATTTTCGACACCAGCTTTTCGCATTTTCGACAAACTTTTCAACGTTGCAAAAATCCCGTGCAGTTTCAGCAGCTTTTTCGCCTCGATAAAAAGCGAAGAATTCGGAGGTGTCGAAAATGTTGCTTCAAATATTCCATTCCTAATCTTCAAAAGTAATAAAATATTGAACAACTTAAAAATACGATTAGCACAGTTTAGTAGAGCAGTAAGAGCTCTGTCGAATGACTACTAACACTTTGTCAACAATAAATCGTTGTAAAAGAAAATATAAAAACGCTGCGAACTTTTTCCCCAACCTAATAAATGAAACATAAAAAAACTCTTGTCCGAGTTTGCGAGTGTCGAAAGGAGTATCGTTCAGTCAACATACGAAAAATCCTCGTGTTCTCTCGTAACCGATTGGACGATTGGAACGAGAGAGCGTCCACCGTGTAACGACTAAGTATTCGTTGAGTATCGTTGTGTGTCGCAACGAACGAGAGACGCCCGCGCACAGGACACCGCCGGGGAATTTACTCGGAGTTGTGCGCCAGCGCACACTTTAACTCTCGGTGCTTCACAAGTGTACAGAAACGTACGTACAAGCGGGCACGGGCAAAGATACGTACACGTACAGATATGGAGTATTAGCAGGGCACATGGTAGGTCTAAACGTCGAGCCAACTCGGACTTCGAGAGCGCGATCAAAATATAGCGAGAATTTACGAATTGGATAATCAGCAGCATCCTCATTAAGGCCCCCCACTGAACGCCCCCGCCTTCCCTTCTCACTTTCCGTGCTCGTGTGTTGGAACGTGCACGAATAACCTCAGGGGACTTTGAGGACAGTACCACCGACGTACCGTTGACTATCGGGACATTTGGTTGTTTCGAGGACACTGATGTCCTCGAAGTCACATCTCTCCGTAGAGGTGTTTGTAAGGAAATGTTATTTCGAGGACATCGAGCCGCTTACACGTAGGCTGAAACGAATAACCTCAGGGGACTTTGGGGACGATATCGCCGATGTAACGTTGACTTTCAGGACTCGTGGCTGTTTTGAAGACTTCGAGTCTCCTTGTCCTCGAAGTCACTTTTACTTCATTCCCGCTTAAAATCTCGATGTCCTCGAAGTCACTTTTTCTTGCATTGCGAGGAAATGTCATTTTGAGGACATTGATGCCCCGCCACGTACACCGGAACTGTGTATTAGTCAGAGAATCGTCAACTTACAGTCCCGCTCACTCGTTCTCCCTCTTGTATACGTTACAAAGTCGTCGTCGTCGTCGTCGTCGTCGTCGTCGCTTCTGTCGAATCGCGCTGTGTGGGTCGCCGATTCTACAGACGCGACAATCTAGTTTGTAAACGCGAAGCGCAGACACCGACTCCCGAGTCTCCGCTAATCGAGACTAAGTCCCCCCGTCCAGATCACGCATTCCCTTCGTCATAGTAAACTTGTATCTACCGAACAATCTGCAGGTTTAGTACGCGTTGACATTTTTTTGCAAAATGGCCGATGGGCTTTGGAAAATCTGTTGATCTATACGATCGATGGAATCGTTCAGGTTTGTTTTGAGTCCAGTTTTCCTAGGGTTCAATTTGGATTGTACTCGAGTTTCGGACTTGTGTTTATTTTAGCTTTGGATTTGACTTTGTTTAGGTGCTTGGTGGATTCAAGCTTGCTTGGGTTGGTATTGGTTTTGGCTTTGATTTGTTCAAGGGTATTTGGATTTTGCTGGATTCTAGTTTATTTGGGCTTTGCTGGATTGTAGTTTGTCCTCGTTAGTTTCGGTTTTGGATTAAGGTGTCATTGGATTCTCGTGAGTTTTACTGGATTTTAGTTTATTTGGGTTTTGCTGGATTCAAATTTATTTAGGTTTCGCTAGATTCAAGTTTATTTGGGTTTTGCTGGATTCAAGTTTATTCAGGCTTCGCTAGATTCAAGTTTATCCTAATTAGTTTCGGTTTTGGATTAAGGTTTCATTGGATTCTCGTGAGTTTTACTGGATTTTAGTTCACTTGCCTTTTCGTATCAAAATTCTTTTGGCTTTGACTTGGTTTGTTTATTTTTGAATTCAATTATGGGTTATCTTCGACCCAGTTTGTCATTTTTCAAATCCACGTTTCTTTTCGTTGGCTTCCGTTCAAATTAACATCGACTTGGCTTCATTAAAAAAAATTATTTTTTTCAGTTGCGTTCAAGATTGTTACGGCTCTCGGTCCGTTTAAATCTACGGTTTTGTTCATTTTAGGTTAGGCATTGGGTGTAACTTGGGCGGGGAGGACACGGTCTCGCGATTTTGAGGAAATGAACTATTGAATATGTTCGAGGAGAAGGGTGCTCTTCATCCAAGAGACAATGACGTTTGGTCTCGCCTCGATTTGCATACTCCCCCCCCCCCCGTTCCTTCCCTCTCCGCTGGCCACATCTCTGTCTCTCTCGCTCTTTGTGTCGCGTCTTCTCTCTTCTTGGCCCCTGTGCGGTCAAGTCTGCAAAGACTGTCCCCCCAGCGTCACGGAAGGGTTGAGACTACATCCGGTGGTGGGTCTCTGGCTGTTACGTGTCACGTGAAAACAGCTACGGAGACGCGAACGACGGACAGGCAATGATGAGACGCGAAACCACGTTTGGACAATTTCGAAAGTGATTTTTTTTTTTTTAAACGGAAATACGAACGACGAGACCGAGGAGACGATGAAGAAAAAGTGTCGATTCGGAATTCAATCGTTCAGGGTCTGGGAACAGTTTTTTTTGCTAGATATATACATATGAAAGAAAATTATTAAAAATTTGAGAAAATCGAACGGATTACTCGAATTGTTAATCTTTTTTTTTCTTTTTAATTGTTTACTTCGGTTTTATGAATGGAAAAAATGTTTTCATTTGTTTGACTATTCCTCGTATGGGTTATCGATAAATATTCGTGTATGTAATTTTTTCAAACAGGAATGACATTTTAAAGACGAAAGAAAAGCAAAGACAAGAAAAGACAAAATTATACGAAGCGATAAGAAGACTAACCGATGATCTAAGAAACAACAAACTGAGAAATCTAAGAAACTAAGTAAAAATAACTAATAAAAAAAAAATAATTTAAAGAATTTAATAATTTAAGAAAAGAGAACTAACAATTAGCAGCGCGATCCATCCCTTCCATTGAATAATATTTGAAATCAAATTTTTTAAACTAAATTAAACTTCAAAAAAATTAAGCAAATGAAACTATTTCAAATGAAATTTTTTTTAGCAAATCAAACTTAGTGTATTTGAAAAATGGCTTTTTACTCGCATTACATCGGTACCGTTAGTTTTTTTTTTTAAATCACTCTCATCAATTTTACTCTACACCTATAGAAAAATGTTTTCTTTTTTGGTTTGCCTTGAATAAACCCCAAACAAATTCGTGTATAATATCTTCGAAAAACAAAAGAAACGCAAAATATACCACGCAAAGTAAACGAAGAAGGGAAGAAATGAGGAAACAAACAATCACTTCAAACGATTACGAATGCTTCTTCTCATATAACAAAATTAAAGGTATTTTCTTTTTTTTTTAATTTTTTATTTGTTCTCTTTTTCAATACTCTTTCCGAGGTAAGGGATACGTTTCCGTTTGTATGTACAAAATATTTTGCGCTTGTGTAGAATACACCACGAACGTATCGTGTGCCCGATTGAAGTTGGCGCGAATGTACGTTGAGAAAAGAACCACATCCGGTCTGTGTGTCTTTCGACAGAGAGAGAGAGAGAGAAGAACGCTAGGTAGCGAAAGATTGACGAACTACACTGCGGGGGGACCTGAATGTGCACTATAGCCTTATGGTGCGTGTTTCGCGTGTCGTAGTTTCAGAAAAATATCCCCTCTCAGCCCCCCCCCCGCCCCGCCCCCCTGCGCGTTCTCCGGTAATCCAGCAAATCTTCGGTCGCGCCGAAAATACGAAAATATCAACCCTTTCCATTTCAATCCCTGGTTCTCTCTCAATGCCCCCCCCCCCTCCGCCTGGTTCATCTTTTTTCAATTATCTCCTCCATTCGCCATTTTGCTTTTTTTCACCCCGACCTTCTTACTCTCGCCCCCTCGTCCCCTATCAGTCTCGCAGTCTCTCTTTCCCTCGCCCTTTCTTTCTTTCTCCCTTCCTCCCACTCCCCCTCTCTCAAAAATAAATTTTCGATCTATTTAAGTTAAGATTTTGACATATTATTGTTTGTTTTTGTTTGTTTTATTTATTATTATTTACTTCATTATCTTTATGTTATTATTTAGTTTAAACGTATTGTATTTTTGTATGATTAATCATTATTTATTATTATTATTATTATTATGTTGCATAATAGTTTGACTAAGGCATAAACAAATTTATCGTCATCAACATTTCTCCCTTTGTAGTGGTATTTGTAGTTGAATTTAAGGGAGGGTAAATACTGAGGTCCACTTTGCTCTTTACTTTTACTTTTCATCTTGTTTTTAGTTTAGCTTACGTTTTGCTTACTCGATCTTCTTTTTTTTTTTAATATTTCTTTATTGTATCGTTTGATTTTCTTTTTCTTTTTGCCCAAATGTTCGCTGGGGCGTAACAAACTATATCAATCAATCGATCAATTCGTTTCGCTCCCTTTAAGAGCACGAGGAACACGCTTCCGTCCACTTCGAAATTTCGAAACGACTATTCTTTCAAACCGCTTAACCAATCGGTATGAAATTTGTTGTGCGCATTCAGGACGATGGCACCGAGGGCCCCCCGGTCGCCATTTTTTATGAAAACGTTTCATTCTTGAGAAATCGTGGTTTTAAACGTTTCGGCTATCTCTCTCGCACTCGTGTGTCACGTAGTTATTTTCGTCATGGCCTTAACCTCTCGTCTTCTCTCTCTTGCTTCCCCACTCGCCCTATCGCATTTTTTTTTTGTAAACATTTTTTAATATATTATTTAACTCTACATTTTGTAGGATTTTTGCACGACGAAGACTCAAGGGTGTTTATTTGCGCGCGGGGTAGATTCTTGTCGATAAAGCGAGAAAACGAGGCAGGGGGGGGCGTCGTCAGAAAAAAATCTCATTCCAGAAGCTACGTCGAGATACGCGTCAGTCATCTCGATGCGGCGCTTACATTATCAGTGTAGGACCGATAAATGCAGAAGCAGTTCTGGTCGAGCTGCATATCGACCACCTCTGCTGAATTATTCAATTGTATATATATATATAATGCGCACAAGTGTCCTAGCGCGACCATCGTAAAACAGTTTGCAACTGAAAACGTGTGCGATGAAAGTGATCGCGTATACGATAGCTACAGGATCATTCACAAAAAACCGTTCCTTTCGATTCTGACCACCATCGGGCTGATACTTCGAAAACGCGAACGATTCATCAGACATGTTTTTTTTTTTTTGGCAAATATCATTTTTCGTAGGTTGACAAAGACCGATGAATAATAGTGTAAAGAAGGATAATAACAGGAACAGCAAACGGAAATAATAATGGCAGCGACTTGAAATAACTCAAAGACAAAGACGTAATGATGACAATACGAAACAATGATACGTGAAAGAAAGGAATTCGATAGCATCGATGAAAATGTTTAGAAAATAATTAGAAAATCATTTCGAAATCCGAAAAATGAAAATTGTTTATGGGGTGAAGAAAAGACATCGGAGCAACTGCTAATTGGTGAAAAAGGGTGTGATACTCGTGCCGGTGGAAGCGAGAAGGAAAGTCGAGGAAGTGTCGATGAGTCGGCGATAAAGAACGAAATAACGTACATGGCAAATGGAAAGATAAATATAGGGATATGCCAGTATTTTAAGGAAAAAGAGGAAATACGAAAAATAAAATAAGAAATTGTGAAGGGTGGGGGGTAGGGTGAAGGAAGGAACAGAAGGGGTCTAGTATAAATGTATGGCTGTCGTATGAAAAAATCAAAATATTTTGTAAATATTTTGTCAATAACTTTTAATACAAGTTACGCAAATAAAACTCGATTATTGTTATTATTATTAATGAATTAAATAATAATAAATAATCATTAATTCATTTAATAAATAATTAATTAAATAATTAATGAATTAAATAATAAATATTTCGGTAGATTGGGAAAAACAAATTAGGTGAAAACGGAAAAATCAATAAAATAAAATTAATCGAACGCGAGAATCGGAAGTCCTCGTGGTTGTAAAAAACTATAAACAAATATTCTTGATTTTTTCTCCTTTGGATTGAAGGCTCGACCGAAATATTGTTTTTAATTATTCGCGAGTATTAGTTGTTTTTTCTTTTTTTTTTTTTTTTGAATCGCTCTGTAGAATCGTCCGTGTGGGTACGGTGTATGGCAATTGTAACGCGATTCTTGACGATAGAGGTGGACGACTCTCGCGGCGATGACAGTGATACCTTAACGCTCCACGTTCGACCCAAGTAGCGAGGAATGTTTTATGTAAATCTTCTATTGTTCAGGAGAGAGACGAACAGTGCTACGTTGACGTAGGCCAAAACAAATTTGCTTCTTGCACGAACGTCCGACGGACGTTCCTCGGGTTTCTTCTCTTTCGCTTTTCCTCAAGTTCTTTTTTTTTTTTTCCTATGTAAGGTCGCGTTTAGCGACTCGGTCGACGTGCGTGTCCCCGTGTTAATCGTACATCATTATCCCACCACTCTCTACCTCCCTACAGCTTTTTCTCATTTTCGAAAAATCATAAAATTCGAAATTGATTGAATTACTCGTTTGTTGATTCTTTTTTCAAAAATCAACTATTAAAAATGAGTTCGTACTTTCAGACGTTTTGTTTTTTCGAATGCACATTTTTTGTACGTTAAAACACTTTTTAAATATTGTTTGTTTATATAACAATTCTTGGCTTCGAAAAAAATTGAAGAAAATACTTTGGTCCATTTTTCTAATCCAGCAACTCAACCCAAACAAACCTAAACAAATTCTGAACTTTCGTCCATTTTCTCTGTCCAGCAACGCGACCCAAACAAACCCAAACATTTATTAAAACTTATATTTAAAAACGATAATATATATTATGTACGTATTTATTTTTCGTTTTCATTGTAAAGATATATGCAACAAATTTTAAACAACCTAGCCAATTTCACGTTCAGATTTAGTAGATGATTTTTGGGAAAATCATGATTTTTTTTTTTCAGTTTCTCTCACCTTTCATTTTTCTTATTGCTCGTAGTAGCTCTGCTCGTGTTCAGTTTAGCCTCGAATCGTCGCAATGATCACATCGCGGCTAACCACACCTTTGTATATGCTGTACGTCGAGTCGCCTCGCCAAGCTTTCGTTTTGTCATTCAGAGAAGCGATTCCATCGATTCCTTTTTCTCTTATCGATATATGTGTATGTATATATATTTATCGATGGGAGAGAAGAGAGATCGAAAAAATCGAAATATATCAAAGATTTTCAATATACAGGGTGGCTCGAAAAGTAACGTCCTTTTTATACTTTTTCGAATAACACCTTCGAGATTTTTGATCCTATGTTATCGCTACGAATAACCCAAAGAAACTTAAAATAGAACAAAAAAAAAAAAAATTCCCAAAAATCAATCGCAAAATTCTTTTTTTTCGAAAAGTAATCATAGAGTTGATTACTCATGGCAGAGTAGATGATTCGAGGAGGCAAATTTTTCTTTTGGACGTCATCTTTCCTGATATTCTGTAAATACTCCTCGAAAGTGTATTTCGAGGACTGTCCTTACATTAATAAATGTACCCATACTCAACAGTGCGTTAAAAATCAATGACCCTCGTTGAAAAACTGGAAAATTACTTCAAACGGTCACAGGTCGTAAAACTCAATGTTTTACATGGACACGAAAGAAAAAAACAAACGTGAATTTCAAAGACATCTCATCTCAAAGATCGTTCTGACATCAGCCCATAATCCGCATACTCGAAATCAAAAAATCTATGGAGTCTAAAAAATTCGATGTCTTCGAAACAGCTACATGTCCTCAAAGTCAACGTTGCGACGACACAACCGCGAAACATCTTTTCTCGATATTCACTTGGAGAAAGAGAGCGAGGGGAGGGGCGGGGAGGGGAGAGCATAGAATTTATTCCAAACGAACGAGTACCGGATGAGTACGCGCACGCCGAGAATCCTCGCCCGAGACAACAACGCTACTCGGTCCCTCTCATACGTGCCCTGAGTTTATTACTGAAAGGGCGTACCAGTAGCAGTGACGAACGCCCGCTTACCATCGATGCCCCACACAGCAGCCAGTGCTGTATATTTCTACAGACGTATTATTTATTACTTTACTTTTTATTTACAAAAGAAACAAAAATTCAATAATTACAAAATTTCATTTATTTTTCACTTAAAAAAATTAAAAATATAATATACCTAATATGAAATGAAAATTGTTAATTTGTACGCGTTCGAAATTAATTTGTTTTTATTAAACGTCGAAGTTTGTATTCGATTGGTACGATGTTTTTACGCGTTCATTTTGTTCGGTAAATTTTCAAGTATGTTGTCCTACCGTTCACTCCTTTTTTCGTTTCCCTCTCCGGGTCCTCGTACTCTCCCTCTTACGATCGACAGCGCCAGTGCAACCTCGACAATTTTATTTTTACGTGCCACCGATTTTTTTCCCCCTCTACTTGCGTTTTTTGTTTTGTTTTTTTTTTCGTCGATTCTTTTTTTTTTTTTTTTTTTTCATTTTTGCTTTTATCGATTTGATACGGCGAACCTTCGCGTACCATCGCGTTTTGTTCTCTCCCCGGGACACCTTATACGGCGATTCCTCGCAACTGGGAGCACGTGTTCGAGTTTACAAAAAGCTTCACTGATTTATTTGAGATTATTGTGGCGCGTCGCTGACGAGGAGGGGGGGGAGGTGAAGTTTAAGGGGAGTACACTGAAAAGAAGGAAGAAAGATTTTCTTCGAATCGAAAGATACGATTCTTTGCAGATTTATGAGATGTGTTCATGAGATCTTCGTGTTTTGATGTTGCCAAGAAATTCTCGTCGAGATTAAAACGGAAGTTAGTTTTTAGGTAAAATTGTTTGGGCTTGTTTGGGTTGGTCGAGAGGGATTTTGGGTAGAGTGGAGGAGGAGGAACCGTAATGGAAACGGAAGGCGAGTGTATTTCACGTGTACAGGGTGAAATGATTAATATCTGATGGAATTTCGTACGACGAGCTCATTTTAGCAGAAAATTTTTGTATGGAAGTACCTCCGCTTGGTCGAAAGAAAGTCCAAGGTTTTGAGTATTTTTGTTTTGCTCGGTGAATTTTTTTCAAGGTCATTTCAAGGTCCACTTCGATTTTTCAATGGAAACTAATGTTTTTCGTTACGGAATAATTTTTCGTGTCTCCAAACGAGTGAGTTTTGTTTCAAACGTTTTTTCCTTAAGCTTGAAATTTACCGAAAATTCTCATATTATCATCGATACTTTCTTTTTAAAAAATAATGGATTATTAAAGTCCGACGAAAAAAAACGCTCGGGACAAACGTCACGTATTGTGTTGCGACGAAACGAATTCCGACGGGAAAAAAGTATTTCTCGTTCGAAAAAGTAACGGTGACCTTCAAATGACCTTGAAAATTCAAATCGATGAAGAAATGTCGAATGTCATATTGCTCCACGCTGTATACTGTCAAACTTTTGTTTGAAACGTTTTTTCCCCAAAGTCCATTACGTTCGAGATATTTGTCGTCGTAGCAATTCGAATGGCACACCCGGTACGTGCGAGCGGTTGAAAGAAGAAGCAGCAAGGTGGCCGGCACATTGCGTGAAACGTGTAACTGCAGCAGCTGTGCGTGGGGTTGTTTCTCGTGCGATCCATGCTCCGTGTATACACGCGGAATCCTCGGTCCGTTCACCGATCGGCCGTTTCTTCGTCGATTTATGCGCGCGACGGCGCATCGACGGAAGAACCTCCGGAGAAGACCAGGCTCTCTGCCAGTCCCGGACAAGAGCGTGCACCAGATGAGAACCTCTTTTTATTGCCCATTGGGAAAAACATTCGGGCCAAAATCATCGGAGTGATCATCCGATTGATGCCCTTGAGAGAGAAAAGTGGGGGAATCTCCCCCCCTTCTTAAAAAAATTACTTCGATTTCTTTGGCCCTATGGATGGGACATTGCCAGGGTTCGCTTGTGTCAGGATGTTTCGAAATTTTTCACTCGGGACTCTTCCATACCCCCCCCCCCCCTCCCGGCCACCGTCTATTTTGTCAAACTTTAAGGGGCTCAGGAACACGAAATCGTTTTTTTTTTTTTACATACATTTTGAGAAAAAATGAATTGAAATTCAATCGATGTCCATATCTGATTATAAATGCAGCTCTCTTCCTTTATCTCGCTCTCGCTCTTTCTCTCCCCCCCTCCCTTCTCACTCTTTTTCTTTTCTCTCTCTCTCTCTCTCTCTGTAATGGACAACGATCGAATATTAAGCGATTTTTTTTTTCCAATACGAAAATACATCGTTGACAATGTTTCGATGACGAAAAACGTGTCAACAGAAAGTCGCACTCGCCAGACAGAAATAAACAAACGTCGTTTCTTTTTCTCACGAACACGTTTACATTTAATTATTTATTGCTTCGTCGATTACGTCTCGTAAAAGGGCATTGCACCATATATCCATTAGCAGTCGTTCTTCATGATATATTGGAAATGTTTCGAGGTTTTTTTTATTGAAAAAAAAAATATATATATATATATACATATATTTTTGTTATTGCGTATTTGACAATTTTTTAATATTTTGGGGGTTTCTTTTGGGGTATAATTTATGTAGGATTTATCGTTGAGGGACAACAACGGTGTTTATCATTTTTTTTATGGATTAAGCTTATTTCTTTTTTTTTTAAATCATTCATCATTATAATAAGATAAATATATATATATATATTTCTACAGACGTATTACTTATTATTTTTCTTTTTATTTACAAAACAAACAAAAATTGAATAATTACAAAATTTCATTTATTTTTCATTAAAAAAAATTAATGATATAATAATAATATGAAATAAAAATTGTTCATTTATACGCGTTCGAAATTAATTTGTTTTTATTAAACGTCGAAGTTAGTATTCCATTGGTACGATGTTTTTACGCGTTAATTTTGTTCGGTAAATTTTCAACTATGTTGTCCTTCCGTTCACTCCTTTCTTCGTTTCCCTCTCCGGGTCCTCGTACTCTCTCCCTTACGATCGACAGTGCCAGTGCAAGTTTCTCTTGTAAATCACGACGCCGCTTGGGGATCGCATTGCCAGATGCCCTCGCGTGTTTTGGGCTTCAGGACCGACGACAGACGCCCACGTCTCCCTTTTTCTTTTTTCTACCATCTTCTTTCCTTCATTTTCTTCCTCACCGTTTTTCCCAGCTTTTTCCTTTCTCACCCGGAATCTCATTAAAGCGGAGGGATTGACGCAACGATTTACGAGTATTGTGTGTATGCATGTGCAATTCCATTTTCCGTCGGATCGATGTTAAAAACAATAATCAAATTTATTTAAAAACAAAAAAGTTTTGCAGTTGGATGGAGATTTTATCATTTTAGGTTCACTGACTTTAGGCCTTATTTGTTTTAAAAGAGGAGAAGGGGAGGCGGAATTTAAATTCATTAATCTTGAAGGAATAAGCAGAATTAATGAAAAATCTTTTAGACATTTCTTATTTTTAAAAAATATTGGTAATTTAAACTGTTATTAACAATGACTCAAAGGAACTTTGATCGTGAAACGGTCGGAGGTGTGCTTCATTTTGGCCACCCGATACATTCGAAAATAGATTGAATTTTTTTTTCTCGTAAATCGATAATATTGACCATCATTTGACAATTTTTTTTTATCACGTGTTTCAATAGTACAAAGATTTGTTGTACTTTTTTTATTTGTCGAGAAAATATTACATTATTATTATTATTATTATTATTGATTATTTATGACAATAAAAAGTTATGGAGTAAAACGTCGCTCGAGACTGAAGTAACGTTACACCGAATGTTATTTCAGTCTCGGGTTTACGGAATTTCAGGGAAATTCTTTTATTATATATCATTTATAATTCATGCATGTGTAGTTTTGAAGCGACGTGTAGTGGGTGAAAAAACTATTTGTAGAGCTCGCACAAAATTGTTTGTACGAGTTGTATTATTATTAATTTTGAGTTAATGAAAATTAATAAAAATTAATTTTTATTTATTTTGGGTTCGTGGTTTCACAAGATTTTTATAAATAGATATAATAAATAATTAGGCTTTCGGATACTCTATCGTATACAAAAATAAATCGAAGTATTTAATTTTTTTCTCACGATAATTGGAAAATAACAAAGTATGTGAAAAGTTTTTTTTAACCAATGTGATTTCTCGAAAAAAAAAAAAGCTTTTGACGTTCGACCAGCTGTCTCGTTTTAATCACCGAATTTATATTCAATATGATTTTCCTCCACTGTACCTTCATCTTAACTTCGATTATTCTCAACTAACGCCCGATTTTTTAAGACTTTCATAGCTTTATGAAATTCCCACGGTAATTATGCAGAAGTAGGGCTCCTCGCCAATTTTGGCGGAAGATTTTTTTTTTTGCCGCTAATTACTTTCATTAGTCACCACTAGTAATATTTATCCGGCTGAGGCTGACATGCTGATTTCCATTTTAATATACCCAAACGCACCCAAACAAACCCACACAAACCCAAACAACTTTAATTATGTCCATAAGTTATGAGGTTGTTCCAATTTCTTTGGGTATATTCTGGAAGGCTCGTTTCTTAAACTCCCCTACTCCTCACTGTCAGTTTAGGCCACGAAGTATACGAAATTGCTCTATTTTATTGTATTTTTCTCGAAACTTCAAAATCTCCTGACTTATGTAAATAATTAAAAATGTTAGCTATTGCCATCTAAATATCATTAGTAGTGACTAATTAAAGTAATTTATGGCAAAAAAAAAATCTCCCACCAAAATTGAGTTCGAGCCCTACGTCTGCATAAATATAAATTTGCCAAATCCAATTCAATACTCTTCTATCTTCTATTATTTGTGCTCACGTATATCCACGAATGTAATATTCCGGATAATCCAGATTTTTGTTCTCACTTTTGGGGACGATGATCCACGAAAGAGCGCTACAGAGGTTGCGTCTTTTTGCTCATATATATATATATATATATACGTAGTATTCGGTCTTGCGCGACTTTGTGAATCATTCATGAAGCGTCGGGCTCGAGGTTATTTGAGGAACCACAAAATGGGACTAGTAAGACGAGCGTTTAACAAACTGGTCTGTTTTGGCCTTGTATATAAGGGAATTAATATCTCTTCTCTCTATTCTCCTTCATCTCTCTCTTTTACTTTCCACACATATAATTTTCGAGATCGAAATATTATTTTCAATTATGTTCGGTCGAGAGACTTCCTAAAGTATCGACAGAGCGAACGAAACGAAGATTTACACTTTTTACATCGGTTGGTAACTTACCGACCGGTCGTACTTCGCTATCGGTTGTACGTTTCCGCGGATAGATGGCGCCACCTCAGTCTCCCGCCGCTCGCGCCGCGATCGTCGCACCCACTGCGAATATATGTATATATGAATACTGAAACGCGTGCACCCATGCAAAAAGCTATTTACTCGTGACGCGGTTGAATATCGTTTTATCTTTGTTGCTGAGCGGTCAACTTATATCTTTTTACCAATCCCTGCCGAACCGCGAGCTGAGTATACTCGACGAAAAAAAGCTTCTAGCAAATGTCGAAGGTGTCGTTCTTTGTGAAACTTCCGCTATGTGATTTATTGTAATTTACGAGTTAATTAACGAAATGATGAGAATTTGTTGCGTATGGCTTTGTGGATTATTTTTTTGGGAGAAAATTGGCCTTTTTAAATGAATATTGTGATAGCTGCGAACTGGTATTTTTGATATTGTAGGTTATGTGTATTAAAGATGAAGTCAAATGAATAACTACATGTAAATTTACAAACAGATAAATTACCTTTTCTTTAGTCATTTTGTCGTATTTGGGTGAAATGGAAAACGACATTATTCATTAACTTATGGAAGTAAGGTACGTTATCTGTGAATTTACGTGAGGTTAGAATTACAGCCCAAAATAAACGACGACTAAGTCGGTAAGAGAGTCGGTAAAAAAACAGTTATCTACCGCAAGGGGTTGGTGATGTTTGTGGTCTTCTGTTATTTTTCATATCGTCCTTGGGCTTGTCAAAACCGCTACGTATTTTTAGTGAAGTTTTTCAAGGGGAACGATAAACTATTTGATTCAATGATTGATGGACTTATCAAGGTTTTGTTAAATCAATTTGTAGAGTGAAACAACGCACAATTGTTTTTGTACTTGATGCCTAATTCGATTTGAAGGCCATCCAGAGAAAAAAAAATATGAAAAAATGAATATAACGATTTTGGCAGTTTTGACGACATGCGAAATGAAGTTTTTGTATTAACAGTTCCAATCGACCGTTGCAGTCATTTTTAATTTACAAATGCGAAACTCTTGAAATGGACTGTACTCCGCGATGCTCGAGTGGGACACCGCGATCCCTAAGGGTTTCGGCACGCGCGTTTTAATATACCTATATTTCAGTGACCTACTGTCGGTACAAAAGATTACTAACCTAGTGAGAAAATCGTACGTGTCGTACGCGTCCGTCCAAGTAAGACGGCGCTGCGATCGGTACGAAACTGTTTTCGAGGCAGCATTTTCCTAACGGTTTTTTACGAGGCGACTGTACGCGGGACAAAATTACAAAATTCACTCTTTCGCTCCTCCCCTCCCCCTTCTCTCCCCCTCTAAGAACGTGCTTGCCACATCGGCTTCGTTATACCCGGCCGAGCTCGCGCGAATTATTGTGCAAATGGGGAGAGTAAACAAAAAAAAAGAAAAGATGCAAGAAGGGAAAACGGAATGGAATGAGATCGAGTCGAGATATCGGGAAAAGAGCCGAGGTCGAAAAAAAAAAAAAACAAAGAGGGCGCGCGGGCTTGTGCTTCCCATATGAAAGTTGATTGTACGAAACATCACTTTAATTAACGCGATTTCATTCATGAAATCGTGAAGATTTCATTCTTTCGTACATAATTCTTTAATTCCCGTTTACAATGGGTGATTTTTGGGGACCCGTCGCAATCACCTAAGGTTCGGCTATAAGCGAGTCAGTCAAACTGCTTTCAAACGAACCTGTGATTTTGGGGTCACCGGTCTCCCCGAAATAACCCTTACGTGAATAAGTCTATAAATATCATGGTGATTTTAAGGACACTGATGTCCCCGAAATAACCCTTCGGTGAAAGAGTCCATAAATACGATGGTTATTTTGGAGACATATGCGTCCCCGAAATAACCGTTGCGTAAATTGACTCTTGCGTACACCAACGTATATCGGCGATCTTAATTGTGAGGACACTGGTTTCCAAGCTTATGTTGATTATTACAACGATTGGCTACTACGAGGACCTGTCTAGTGTCCTGGAAATCATATTTTCTTGCGTCGCGAACGTTGCGTTACGCGTCGTCTCGCCTGAGTCTATACTGTAATATATTTCTGTATCGTACGTTTTTCATGCAACGCACAACTCTCTTTCTCCCTTTTTTTTTCTCCGCAACACACACGCGCGCAGAGACACGCGCGTACACGCGATTTCGTTCCATTCACAAGAGACATTTCGCAAAGTAAACAATTGCACGATTCAGTCTCGCGCTGTGGAACTGCTCGCAATGCGATCCTACCCGGGATAATGAAAAATAAAACGTGTAGATGGAAAACGAAGGAGAACGAAAGTCGAAAATTAAATAAAAATGATGCAAAGAGTATGACGATGAATCATCGTGTGGCGAGAGGTGCGACGGAGAGGGGGGGGGGAGGATGATGATGATGATGATGATAAAGTTTATTACGCCTTATTACAACTATGGGGCAAGATAATTATAATAACAAATATAATAATTATACAAAAATATAGAAATTCAGAATAAAATTATAACATTATGATAATAAAAATAATACAGAAAGAAAGTGATACAAAATAAACAATAATAATAATACAGACGTGCTTAACGTTAAAATGAAAATATGTTTTTTTTTCTCATCAAAATAAAAACAATGTAGAAATTCGAAAGAATAATAAAATAAGTACAATAATCATGGAATAAGTTGAAATAGTGAAAATTAAAAGTTACGGAGAGGAAGGGAAACTAGAAGAGAAACTAGGAGGGAAATTAGGAGAGGAGGGAAGGTAAGAGGGAAAACTAGGAGAGAGAGGGAGCGAGAGAGTTGTGCCCTCACGAGCACTTTTTTCACTTGCGTCATCGATGTCGAACCTGGGTCACGCGTATGTTTACTCAATCGGATTAATTTTCAGACCGAAGTGGTCAGAGAACCACTTTGATAGCAATTTCTGAATTGCGTGTGATTTCCGCTCGTGATTTCTAATTTTTGTTGCAACGTTTTGGGACCGCAAGGAAAACTATTCGATACAGATTCTCGAAGAATCATAAAGCAATAAAAATAGTGAAAAAAAGTGAATGCCAGCTGTGAATTAGGGAAACCCAAACACCAACAGCGATAATAGTACTAGCAATCATAAATAAATAATGATAACAACGATAATAATAATTATTATCATCACTATAAATAATATAATATACATATATTATAAATACAAATATAATATATATAACATAATATGAATTGTAACATTAAATATTATTATTCACACGATGATTATTATACTATTGTTGCTGTTATTATTATTCTTGCCCTCACGAAATTACGATAACAATAGTTACGATTATCATCGTTATTCTTACTACAATAAAAAAAACTACAATTCTAATTTACTACGCTAATTTTAATATTCATTATATATTCCAGTATTAATAATTAATATAATCACTACCGTTACAAGAGTGAACAAAAAAATCGACGAAAACAAAAACAAAGATGTAAACAATAGTAACAATTGCGTCGATAACGATAATTATCGCGACGATGACGATGATAATAACAACAATAGTAAATAAGGTAATCCAGGCTGCGGTTACGCAAACATTTGCGCAGTCTCTCTCGAGTTAAAAAAAAAAATCACCCGCCCGTGAGCTATTCTCCGAGCACACCCACTGCGACACGCCGTATACGAAGTCACCCACCGCAGGGGGCAAAGCCAGTGGTGAGCTCCAAATGGGAGAGGAAGAAAGAGATACGACGGAGAACGAGAGAGAGAGAGAGAGAGAGAGAAAAAGAAAGGGGGAGAGGGGAAAGAGAGTGAGAGAGATTGCTAGCGTGAAATACATAGCGCAGCAGAGTCGAAGAAGGAACAGGTACAGCAGCGGCAGCAACAGGTTGTCCGTGACGTCACTGTGGCGCCACGCGACTCAACCTGGCAATTCACCTCGACGCTTTCATTCATGAATGAGCACTACGCAGAGCTCAGATCCCGGCCGAGGGCGAGAGACAGAAAGACAGGGATGGAGATAAAACTGACGGAGGTTGGTGGTTGGAGAGGGGCCGTGATGGTGGACCAGGAACCGCAAAACTTTTCTCACCACCTCCTACGTCCCTGATGCTCTTCGACACTCATCCCTCAATTTCAAGCTTTCTCTTCTCATCCCAATTTTCTCAAAATTTTCGTCTCCCCTCTGCGATCTTTTTTGCAGCTTTTTATTCTCACGCTCGCGGTTCTACGGTGACTCGTCGATGGAGGGGGGATAAAGAGAGATCGATAGACTCTCTCGAGACCGGTTTCCAAAATCGTGATATCGGGTTGTACCAATACGAGTCGAATGGATTTTAGAACATCCAGTGGTAGAGATTGAACGGACAAACCACAAGGGTTGAGATACACTCATGAGAATAATCGCGGAGTTTCTTTTGCCATCTTATTGGGACAACGGAAACTGTGGGAAAATAAAAAAATCTTCGATCGGTTACGTCAGGGACGGTGTAATTATGAAAAATGTTTTTTTTTTTTTGGGGTACTTGAAAAGTGGAATTTGTTTGGGTTTGTACTTGGGAATTTTTTGGTTATTTTAGATTTGAATAGAATTCGGTTATGGATTTGTTTATACTTTAGGCTGGATTTGAGATTTGTTTGATTTTTATGATTGATAAATGATTTATTTCATTTTTAGGTTAGTTTTCGAGTTTAATGTATTTTTTGTCCGTTTGGTTGAAGATTTACTCGATTTTGAAGGTTAGATCACGAATCAACTCAATATCAGTGATTTTAATAACGATTTGTTTCCCGAGAAAAAAAAAACATTTTTTTAGGCGTCTTCTAAATCAATTTCAAAAAATATATATAGAGTATTTTAGGGACGAGTAATAATTCTCGAGACAAAACAGTATTCTAGAAAAAATCGAAACATAATTTGATTATTGAAGATCGTCTCTGGAGGGCGATGAAAATTTATTTCTTCTTCGTATTCTTCAAGTTATTTGGGCGTACTTTGAAATAATCGTTGAGCCACAAATAAATCACACTAAGTGCTTATTTTTCGTGCTTGGTTCGTCGACCCGCGGTGTACGTCCGTTGATCGATTAAGACTCGATGTGTCTCGCTAATTAAAAGCAACGAGAAAAAAAAAACCCCCTCAGATACGCGTTCGAAACGACAAAAGAAAAAGAACGAAACGGACTCCCAACACGATGTGATTTTTTTTTTCTTTCGGGAACACACACGCAGTGCCGATGGA
This sequence comes from Ophioninae sp. A BG-2022a, assembly GCA_030523105.1. Classification (NCBI taxonomy): domain Eukaryota; kingdom Metazoa; phylum Arthropoda; class Insecta; order Hymenoptera; family Ichneumonidae; species Ophioninae sp. A BG-2022a. Next base: position 36,112 of record JAPYZI010000602.1, read on the forward strand.
TATCGATAATCGACTTTGGATGTATTTCGTAACGAGGCGATTTATCCCCAACGAAGCAAGAACAATACAACGAGGCTATCAAACGCGATGATAAAAAAAAAAATTTTTTTTCTTCCTCAATTATTTATTTATTTTTTTTTTTGTAATATCACGCGTCAAACAATTCTTCAATGAGCGTTGGGTCATTGCGATTCGAATATTAATCAGCGATTCAAAGACGAATTCGCTGATTAATATCTCTCGACGTTCTTTCGAAATCACTTCACAAAGTGCCGCCAATTAATTAAAGCCACCGTTAAATTCGCAATCGTATTTTCGAAACGACTTTGAATGTTTGGTCGAAAAAAAAAAAAACAAAAAACAAAACGTCAAATAGAAACAGGAAATATTTCAAATTGGCGCCTGGACTCGTTCTGACCACGATATTAACAATCTTTTTTTGTTTGTTTCAATGAAGAAAAAAAAGCGATGGTTTTTACGATTATACACCCGCGCGATTATAATCGTCTCTCGTCGTTCCTCACTGCGCGGTATCTGTACATAGCTCTCTCTCTCTCTTTCTCTTTCTCTCGGACACGTCCGCGAGATATATCGTTCCTCGAGGGTCTATAATAGTTCGATGTAGTGTTATACCTTTCCGGCCTGATCGCCTCCGAGAGTCCTACATGGCTTCGTTTACCGTCTTCTTTCCCCCACCCCTCTGGACCTCCCCTTGGACCTTTACCTTTCTCTCCGTTCTTCTTCTGTTCTTCTATCGCCCTCCCCCCTCTCCCTGCCCCGGGGAGGGAGGAGGGCAGTGCCCCACCACTCGCAAGATCCGCTGGCCACGCGAGTTCATTCATGAGATCGTGGGAACGAGACTCTCGATTCGCCCTTCCCCCCTTCCTCGATTCTCCATCCTTTTAGCTGTTTCTTCATACGTCTCGCTCTTTTTCTTGCTCTCTTACTCTTTCTTAGACATGTTTTAGCCACTGCTTCTCTTTCTCGCAATATTTTTGTCCGATCCGTTTGTCTTTTTCTTCTACTATAGATTCCCCCTCTCCTCTTCCCCGAAATTCATCGTCTCTTTCTTCGTCTTCTTCTATTATTATTATTATTTGGCTTTGGTTTCTTTGATTTATTCTTATTTATTTGGTTTTGGGTTTTTGGATTTATTCTTATTTTTGGTTTATTATTATTATTCGTTATTGTTTGCTTCTAAGTTCTAGTTTAAGTTCTGGTTTATTCTCATTTTTATTTATATTTTTATTCTTATTCTTATTTTGTTAGTTTTATTGTCATTATGCGTATGTCTTTTTTGCCCGAAAGCCCGGTATGGCATAATAAATCCTATTAATCAATCAGTCCTTCGATAACATTCGCTCTTGATGTATTTTTGTTTTTTTAGTTACGTATGTTACCATTGTGTGTGTAATTATTGTATTTATTACATATCTCAAACTACTATTGAATCAATTTTCTTTTATTTTTCTATAAATGTTTATTTGATTAACAAATAAATGTTTGTTACTCTTGTTTTAAAAATTGATCAATCAATGTTTATTGTGTTTCTAAGTAAACGATTATTTTAATTCGGAATAAATATTTATTTCATTTCTCTCTCTCTCTCTCTCTCTCTATCTCTCTCTCTATCTCTCATTCTCTCTATCTTCATCTCGTTCTGCGTCTCTCCCCCCTCGTTGCCCCCCTTTTTCATCATCTCGGGTACGTGAAACGAGTTCGGCCAACTTCTCCTCCCCACGAGGCATATACGTTTCAAACATTACATGTTCATATCGTTCTTGGGGCACACCTGAACTTCCCTTTGCCGCGGTCGCGGAACTCTCTTTTACCATGAAGCCTCGCGTATTTTCCGTCATCCCGTTGCCCTTCTTCTTCGCTCTCGCCCCTCCGCCGCGGCACTCGGAGTGGGGGAAGCCGGCCGGCGCACCGCGACTGGCCGGCTTCCCCCACCACTAACTCTCGACCCGTTGCCAGCGCGCTACTGATGCCGCCGGTACAGTAGCCGCCACAAGTATCGTTACGTCACACGGGCGCGCCCGAGACGATTGCACGCGGGGGCTCCCGCGTATCACGACCGGAAACTCTCTCGCGAGCGAGCGAAAGAAAGAATCGAGAAAAAATAATAAAAAAAAAAATAAATAAACGAGGCAGGGGGAGAGGAAAACGTACGAGGGCCCGATTCGAGAGCTCGCGATCATCGCTTTAGATAATCTTTGCGCAATGGAGAATTCGCAATTTGCTCGTGTGTGATACGCGGTCAGATAGCAAGTTCTTCACACACCGACAGAAACGACGCATGGACACTTTTTTTTTTTTTCTCTGGACCGGAAATGACGAATCGCGATCTTAGATTCGGACCAGTCATAATTAATGAATAAACTCTCAATACGAATTCATTGAAGGCTTTTACTTTTTGAAAAAAAGTGGTTTTTGGGTTTTTTCGAATTTTACTGTTGCATATAGATTTTCTCTGTTTTTTTTTTTTTTTGGATATACCGTTTTTGCTTGGATGTTTTCAAAAGTGTTTTAAAAACTCAGGGCCTCATTAAGATTGTTTATTATTTTCACGTTATCTGAACTTTATTGGACGAAAGTTCGTTTACAGTGATTTTTGACTTTTTCTCAAAATCTAAGGTAATTGAAACCATTTGATTCAGGCATTTTTATAAAAAAATGTTTCGATGAAAATCCTAAGGAAAATGAAGTTTAAAGTTTGTCATTGAAGTTTATTAATATTTCAATGTTATCTATTTAGTTCCGTATTAATGAATTTACCAATTCGTAATGGTGATTAAAAAATAACATTTAAATTGAATTTAGGTATTGAAAAAATATCGCTTGTACCGAGGGCACGGGGAAATCGAAAAACTCGGCCGATTCTGATTCCTTGATACAATGGCTTTTCGTTAAAGTATGAGCACGAAGGTCTCAGAAAAAAGCCTCTCACACACTGTTCGATAGGCCAGCCAGAATATCATTAAGCGGTCACCACTCTGAGTAATGATAATTAATTTATAAAAAATTTTTTTTAGTATAATATAAAAATATATATCAAATATTTATCAAAAATTTATCAAAAATATTTATAAAAAATATTTATCAAAAATAAAAAAAAATATTATTCAAATACAACAGAATCAAATTTCGTTTTACTGTACCTAAAGACACAACATTTTTTTTACTTGGGTACGATGTACAAAAACAAACATTGAATAAATTTTAATTAAAGGAAAATTAAAATAAGATTACAATAATAATAATTCTATCGATTATTATTATTATCATTGCTATTTTATTTTGAGTATTGATAAGAAAATTGGTATTGATAAGAGGCATCTCGAAAAAAAAGGATCAAGCGAGAATTTCGGAATAGTGAACTGATTCGAAAAATTCATTATTACGAATGAGATCGAGCGAATCCGTTATTGGACGATATCGATGAGTTATTTATTCAACGAAAAACTTCAATATCCGAGTGCCCGAGGAATTATTTATTCTATCGAGATACGGGATAACCAGATTAATGAATTATTTCTGTGGTTCTTCGTAACATCTCTTTGGCTGATTATGAACGAATGATTTCAAGGACCGAAGATATTTTTTATTTTTAACCGTATGTGAGATCGTAGAGGAGCCTGAAGTGGGAGAATCGCGTAGCGGATCATGAATGGACCACTGCTAGTGCGTACGTCAGGGTCATACAGTCGACGTACAGCAATAAAAAAAAAAACAAGAAATAATGAAAATTAAAAAATTAAAATAAATATATAAAAATTATAAAAATAAAATTTATATTGCATACATGCTAATGTAAATGAATGATATATTGTTTATATATACAAATAAATTATGTAAACAATTTATATGAAATTATATGAACAAATATTTGTTTATAAACAATTATTTGTTTATATAATAATAAACAATATATTGTCTATTTACGATTGCATGTATACCATACATATTTTATTTTCATAATTCTCATTGATGAATCTTCTTTTTTTAATTTTTATCATTACTACTCTCTTGTTTAAAAATAAAAATGATAAATATTAAATGTATAAATTAATACAAATAAATAAATGAAAAATCTACAAAATATAAAAACGCAAATTGAAAAGCGACAAATCCACGAAAAGAAAAAAAAACAGTTTCGCAATATATTCCTAAATAATTCATAATCAAATAGAACATCGATCCCTCGACTTATAAACAAAATAAATTAATGGAAATAAATAAAAATCACCGAAAATAAAATATAAATTCCGATGTAAACACAAATAACAGCAATATTGAATATAAAAACACAAAATAAATCGACAATGATTTCGCGATGCTGCGTAATTGTTATAATGAGAAAAAAAAAATTACTAATAAAATTCAACTTATTGTTTTTTTTTTTTCGCTGTGGTACTTAATCGTTATGAAGAATTAATGATATTACGCCAAGTATGAGCGATTTAACTTTTGCTTCGAGTTATACAGAACGACCTCTCTCGAGATGGTCGGCGAGCCCGCGATCGCGGGGAACTCGCCGCGGAGACATAATTGCGGCTCGTAATCACGAGCCTCTGGACCGCGGTCCGCCCCAGGTAGGGAGGGCTGCCCGGAGGCTAACCGGGCGGCGTCTCTCTCTCGCTCCAATTCTCCCCTCCCCCCCCCCCCCCCACATCTCACAATATTCTCGCGCCTTCGACACACACGTACACATAATCCACCGCAAAGTGCGTGTATTTCGTGATTTCTCCCTTCGGCTTCTCATTGCGCGCTGCTCCTTACGCTCTCTTCGGGCTTCTCGCCTCGGGCTTTAAGGGGTTAGGTTACCGTGACCAGTCCAAAATTAGACTCAATCGAAAATTTTTTTTTTTTTTTACGAAAAAATAAAATAAAGTACTTCCGAATGTTTATTCGTATTTACATTATTAATTTGTTTACTTAATATTGTTAACAAATTTTTGTTTAACGATTTAAGCAGTTGGAATGTTAGAAAAATAATGAAACGTAATTAAATATATTAATGTAAATATATTGTATAATAAGAACTGACTGAAACAAGTGGATTTCAGTTTTGTTAAAATTGCATTAACCCAATGAATTTCAGTTTACGTAAAATTAAATGAATTCCATTGAATAAATTGAATAATGATTTTTATTGTATTTACAATAGAATGATTTTCAGCTTTGCTCAATTGGATTCATTGAATGGATACCATATTTTCATTAAAATTGAATAAAATCAACCTCTTTCAGCTCTAATTGAATTAATTGAATTAATTGAATGGACACCATATTTTCAATAAAATTGAACAAAACTAACCTCCTACAGCTCAAATCAAATTCATTTAACGGACACCATAAATTAATTAAAAATTGAATAAATCAAATAAATTAATAAATTAAATAAAATCGAATAAACATTCCATCGAATTTAGCTATAAGCTTTAACCCCTTAACGTCGCTCGTACACAAGTGTACGTAACGATCGTTTGATCCCGTATACCTCGAGACGTATACGTCTGCACACCTGACACGCGTTATTGCTCCCGGTGGTGCATCGAACACGGGAGAGAAGAGGGCAACAAGAAAAATCGTTTGAACGAGCATCATCTCACCGATGATGAGGCGGGGCGCTCGAGACTGCCGGCGGAGTGGGGGGAAGGGGGTGCAAGACTGACTGCGATGCTCTAGCTGTTGCACGAGTGCAACAGGTAAAAAGAAATCAAGCTCTAGAGAAACAGAGAGAGAGAGAGAGAGAGATAGTGACGGATTGGGTTTGGGGGGGGGGGGAGCGCACGTTTTTACGGTCGAACGTTTATGCATCATTTCGAGGGCTCTTAAAAGCGTAACCCTTCCTGCCTTTCGCTTAGACGTATAATATTCGTTGCGTAGGATTATAGGAGGACTGCACTGATTGTACCCACCATAGAGCTATGTGTTTGTGAGTGTGTTCTCTCGTAGATACAAAGTACCTCGCGCAGGGCAACATTGCGCTCCCATCTCGATAACGCACGTATTAGACGTCTATTAGGGTTGTTTATGCCGAGGAACGTCCTGGACTCCATAGACAATGCTTGAAACATCCTTGGAACATCCTTCCCTCCTTTCCTCAGTTATTCTCCTCAGCTCTGCTTTTTCGACGCTGTTTTCATAATTTTGTCGATTTTTTTATCAAAATGTTTTTTTTTTTTAAATAATTTATTGGTCTTTGGAATTTTTGTACCTTTGACTGATAACTTCACTGGGGTGTTATAGATATTATATCGATCAATCGAGTTTTTCCTGTTGCCCTTTATTTTTTTTCTGTCTGTTTCTTTTTTACCCAAAAAAGAACCTGTCCTTTTTTTACCAAAAAAGGATCTGTCCTTTTTTACCAAAAAAGAATCTGTCCTTTTTTACCAAAAAAGAACCTATTCTTTTTTACCAAAAAAGAACCTGTCAGAAAGTAACGAAATTCTTCATAAAACATAAAAACATCAATATCTCAATAACCATCAATTTTCGAACCCCAGTTGATGGGACATTTTTTGTTGCAATTGACCTCTACTATAACCCCTCTCAAGGAATAGGTCGAATTTCCGGTCACCCTGTATAGATGTATGACACGAAGATAGAAAACGTAATGGACCGTGGGGCTTGAATCAATGTGCCAAAAAAAAATAAATAAAATACAAATATTTCTAAAAAATTAATAAAACCAGTAAAAAAAGCGAGGATAAAAATTAAAAATAAATTGAGTAAAATATGAAATCCGTTTAACTTGAATTGAACAATGTTGGTTTCGGGTACGTTTCTGTCACCTGAAGTCCCTCTCTTCTCCATACGAATGAAACACCCCCCGTTTGTTTCACTTCTTCCCTCAATTTCGTTCAACGATCTTTTTTCTCTTCTACCTCCGGGCCTAACCATCCACTTGAACAATTGGAACAACGCAACTTTTCTCATCTCGCGTGTTCGTCAAGGGCGGATGTCCATCCGCTAAAGGATATCACGTTGCATCCATACGTTTAAACTCAACAGGCCACTTTTATCCTCTCCTTATACCCGCGTGCACCAAAAGATTACACGGAGATAATACGTCCGATAGGATTCCAACTCCATCAGCCTACCATCGTACGTATACGAGTTTACCAACGTATGCACTGGACAAGTTCTTCCGTGTGTACGTTCCTATTGATCGTTCGGGGAGTAGGGGGCTTTATACAGATTGGCGGTAGGGGGGAAGGGGAGAATTCAGTCGCCGCAAGTCCTCGCACACATATCCAGACGTTACAAACCGCTCTCCTACAGCGTCTCGTTCCTCGCTCCCAACAAATTGCCGGGTTCATTCATCCTTCAAGACGATAGAGGAAAAACTAGCCATGCCACTTGGAACTTCCAGTATCCAGGTAGTACCGCCTCTGTAGTTTCTTTCTTTTTCCTTTTTTTTTCTTTTTTTTTGTTTTTTTGTTTGTTTTTTTCGTTTTGTTTTTGTTAACTTCCAAGTGTACTTACGTGTGCATGCTCCTCGCGTCTATTTCCATCTCTTTTCCTCTTGGCAACGTGCCCCCCCCCCCTTTCGCTCCTTCAGCAGCCTCTGCGCCTTTCCCTCGGAAATCTTTCTCTCTCTCTCTCTTTCTCTCTCGAGTTATTACGGAGCAAAGTACGGAGAGTAACTCTCACGAAATGTGCCTACTTATAGTCCGGCTAGATACGTCCTCCCCCCCCCCTCCCCCTCTCTCCCTCCCCCCGCCCACCGTCTGTCTTATGAGGGAACCCTCTTGCCCCTGGATGACTCCCTCTACACGGCGCGCGGGAAAGAGGGCCCTACATCCGCGGGCTCCCCCGTCATGCCACGGTCTTCTTCGACCACTTGCCTTCCCCTGCTTCTTCTCCCCCCCCCCGCCGCCCCTCCCGGTCCGGCCCGTGATTTGCTGTATAGACGTAATTTTCGTGCACGGATGCCCGTTGAGATTCGTCATTAGCGGGCCGTTACGTCCCCTAGTGGTCAGGTGGAAAAAAGTCGTACCGGACCGCCGACGGAAGACGATCTATTGGGGAGCACGCGTGAAGTCAGCGCTGGCGTGGGATGACGAACGGGCCGGGCTATAGAGGGGGGAAATTGTTTGATTTCTTACCGTTGGATGGCGAGACACTAATTTTTGGATTTACTGAGTATGAGTGATGACCGATTACCCACGAACATGAACTCGACCGGTTACTTTTTGATATTGACGTCTGCGACGATCACTTGGAAATACCGTTTTTTTAGGGTTTCGTAACCGAGGGGTAAAAACGGGGCCCTGTTACTACGACTTCGCTGTCCGTCCGTCCGTTTGTCCGGCAGCAGGCTTTATCTCAAGAACAGCGATAGCTGGACGGTTGTAATTTTGAAAAAATTATATATTTCTTTTGCCGCTATTATGACGAATACTATAAATAAAATAATAGAAATATTTGAGGCGGGCGCCCATACAGCAAACGCGATTTTTTTTGCGTATTTTTTTTTGTTACTCGATATCTATTAATGGTAACAGGTAGGCATTTGAGATATTCACAAAATACTCAGTTGTATTTTTACTTCAATAATGAATAATAAAATTTAAATTAAAAAAATATTTAGGGGGAGGGCCTCTCATACAACAAACTGTTGTTTACCTAGTCAATGGTACGGAACCCTTCGTGCGCCAGTCCGCCTCGCACTTGCCCAATTTTTTTTTTTTTTTATACGCAAACTGCCAGGTTGGAACCCAACTCGAAGTGGAATTGAGTTTTGCAAACGCGACGAAAATACGCTTTCCGAACGCCAATTCTTCGCGACGTATCACGGGGTTTTTTTTTTTTTTTTTCGTTTGGAACGTTCTTTGAACTTTGCACAAGATTTTTCAAAGTTTTCGAAACGTTGCTCAAAACTAAATGTAAACATTTACTCCAATGGAAATTTTGTTAAATATTCGGAAATGCAACTCCCGCTGAAAAGCGGGAAACGAAACAAACGAACCCAAACAAACCAAAAAAAAAAAAACGGTTCGATTCTGACATGCCGATTCTGAACCGAAACAAACAAACCCAAATCAAACTCGAAAAATCGGCTGGATTCTGACACTTGCGAATATTTACTGAAATTTTTTGTTTTTATCTCTATTCTTTTTTTTTTAATTCCATAATCAGTGATTTCAAAAAATGGTTTTTTTTTTTCGTTATTACTAGAAGATGTGAATCGCTCTGTATGAATACTCATTTTTTTTTCTTTTTCATCCCCCCCCCCTCCCTAATTTTATCTATTTCTCGACATTTTTATTTTTAACGATACCGAAGCAAGGAACGTTTAACTATTCAGTTCACCACCCCACAACGGACGAATGTCTCTTCTCCCATTCGAACGCACATACTTGGTGCACGTATACGGTTCTGGAGAGTATAAATCGCTCCGGAGTGTATTTCCCAATAACGATCGCGTTTCCTGGGCTACCGTGTACATTATACGGGCCGTAATTACGTTTTAATTTTCGAGAGGCCCATTCCTCTTCCACGAGCAACTCCGGACACCCGGACACGCGTACAAGTGTACGCGCTACACTCGTATGCATGTTGGTACCCATATGAAGAGACGTGTAGCTCGGGTGAGGATCCTGCTCCAAGCACACGTATGACTCAATTTTTTTGCGCTTTTTTTAAGTCCATTTTTTTTTCTTCCTCGTTCTTACGGTCTTCTCACCTTTTCTTCTTCTTTTCTTTTTTTTCCTTCATCTCCAGCTCGGTCCAGATTTTTTGTTTTATTGGCGCGGTTCTGTTTTCTTTTTTTTTTCTTCGGAATTCAATCACCTTAGAACGGTAATGAGCCGTGGTGAGCCTCATCGCGATACGAAAAATTACTTCCTCATTATTCTTTCATTGAGGTGTTTTTTCTTGCGCGATGGAACTCGTTCGAACGAAATAATATTTGTCAATCCACCGATGTTTTGTTTTTTGTCTAATGCTAACCTACATTTGTCAATTTTACTTCTGACATTTTCTTTTTTTTTTTTTTTTTTTTTTTTTTTTTTTTTTTTTTTTTTTTTTTTTTTTTTTTTTTTTTTTTTTTTTTTTTTTTAAAATAGAAAATCGAAAAAGTATTTTGAATATAAAAAAAAGCTAACATATCTTCGTTTTTATGTTTTTCGGGAAAAAAATTGTCTTGTTTTTAACATTTTTCGAAAAACTGAGGTTTGACTTTTGAAAAATCTTTTTCGCGAAATAATAGTTTGGTTTTTTACACTTTTCGTGAAACAATAGTTTTATCTTTTGCCTTTTTCGTCAAATAATAGTTTTGTTTTTTTACATTCTTCATCAAACAATAGTTTTGTCTTTTACATTTTTCGTCAAACAATAGTTTTGTTTTTTACATTCTTCATCAAACAATAGTTTTGTTTTTTACATTTTTCGTCAAACAATAATTTTGTTTTTTTTTTTTTTCATTTTTCTTTAAACAATAGTTTTTTTTTAATTTTTTTCTTAAAAAAAAAAACGTTCGATTTTTTTTTTAAACGCAAGGAATGGACACCTGAATAATAAATAAGCCTCGAGAAGGTAGATCTCGATTAATCGAGCAGGTTGTCGCGTATGAGAAAAAACGCGTCGACGCCTCCTCCAGTTTCGATGCGAGACTCGAGTGCTGGTGTAACTCCGAGGAGAGACGAAACGTATCGATATCTTCGAGGGTCTTTAGCTGCCCAAAGGACACAAACTCTCTCTCTCTCTCTCTCTCTCTCTCTCTCTCTCTCTCTCTCTCTCTCTCTCTCTCGCGTATCTCCTTCAGTACTGCTCGATCGGAATGAATTAATGCGACAGGATTGGCATTGGGCCGTGGATGCTTGGCGCATCTACTTCGTCGTTGTCGTACCGAGTCTGCTCGGGGTAAACGACAGCAGTCAGACTCCACCGAGATATACAAACGAAGAAACGTCAGCGTCCGCAAAGGGAACGTGATTCACTATGGACCAAAGAGAAAAGTGATGGCGGAAAGAGGAAAAGAGACGGTGGGTGGGGGAGGGGGTGAAATTGAGTGAGACGAAATCTGCATCTGAACTACCGAGTGACAAGTCTGGTATACTTCAACAACTTCATTTCTTATCCTGTCGGCGAATGCTGCTTTCAATACTCTGTGTTCTTGCCCTCGTGATCCAATTTTTCTTCATTCATTTTTGACTTGGTTCATTTACTCTTGTTTTGTGCTTTTTTTTCTCGTGATCTATTTTTAACTTGATTAAGTTTTTCGTTGGGTACATTCTCGTTTTTTATTTATTTTTTTATTCGGTCATTTTTCAATTGGTCCATTTTTGTGCTTGATGCATATTTTTCTTTGGTGTTTTTTTCACTTGGCCCATTTTTTTCTTATGTATCTTTGAGTGCTCGATTTTTAACTCGGTTCATTTTTCATTTCATCAATTTTTCGCTTGGTCCATTCTTTTATTTGATTTATTTTTCAATTAGTTTATTTTTCACTTGGTCCATTTTGTTCTCGTGTATTTTTAAGTGCTCGATTTTGAACTCGGTTAATTTTTTATTTTGTCAATTATTTGCTTTGTCCATTCTTTTACTTGATTTATTTTTTAATTAGTTTATTCCTCACTTGGTCCATTTTTTTCTGATCTATTTTTTAGTGCTTCACTTTCAACTAGGTTTATTTTTTGCTTGGTTCATTCTATTACTTGATCGATTTTTTTGGTTGACCCATATTTTTATTTGGTATTTTATTTATTTTTTATTTTATTGTATTTTTTTTTTGTTTTTTTTCCCTTGATCCATTTTTCTCTGATCTATTTTTTGAGTGCTTGATTTTTACCTAGGTTAATTTTTCACTCGATAGATTTTTGCTCTTTTCAGTAGATTTTTTACTTGGTTCATTTGTAGCTGAAATTTTGCGGATAAATTGCCACTTTGGGTAGATTTGCACATTTTTCTCTATCAGCGGTTTGGTGAGGTCCGGAAATGCGGTGTATAAAGCGTAATAAAAAATGTCTATTTGGCCGGGACCACTTCCGGCGCGGTCAAGTTCTCGACTATGATTTCACGTTCTTATCGTCCCGCGAATATTCGCAATGACGCAATTCACGGAGAGCTTGCTGTGCAATCATTTTAGGCAACATGGACAACGAAAAAAATTTTTTTTTCTCATGTGGAAAAATGATTTTTGAATTTTGATAACTCGAAATAAAAAGATGTTTTTTTGCTGTCTCGACTCCCCCCCCCCCCCTCACTCTCTCTCTCTCTCTCTCTCTCGTTCTCGTGATCCTTTTCTCGCAGGTCCTTCACGTGTACGACTTCGGGAAAGTTTGCATCCGGCGTGAGCGCTGCTGGTTTATCCCACGAGAGTTGTCGCGGCTGCGAATGTCGCAGTTTTATTTATTCCTCTCTTGGACTCTGTTGCTTTGAGCTTTGCATCCGTCGTTGAAACTCCATTTCTCATTGTTAATTTATTCAAAACTTATTTAACAAATTTCGAACATATGATTATTAAATAAGGACATTACGTAATAATAATTGTTTAATTATTCGTACGTATAATTATTATCATTAAACGTAATTGACGTATTATTATTATTATTAGTTTGTTTATTATTAATCATTAATAATTACTGTTTAATAACCAGCCAGCTTTCTGGTTATCGTTTAATAATAATCAGCGAAAAACCAAAATGAAAAAAAAGAGTAATCTGAAAACAATAGAATCAAAAAACATAAGGTTTATTCAATTTTTATTCACTTATTTCATTCAATAATGACAATTATTAAACAACAATTACTAAATTTGGAATTCATTGGTTGAATTATTTAAAAACTATTTTTCACAACAATGAGCTTTTAAAAACAATTTGCAAGAATATACATTTTAACGAATAAGAATTCGACCAACGGAAATCGTTATTTCGTGAATATCAAGTAACGTTTTCTCGTCACTTTTGACGCGATGTTTTTACATCTATTGATTGTCAATTAAATTCCAGTTATGATATACGTAAAAAACGATCCATTATCATTTGATATGATTTAATTAACAAACGGTTCATTATCATTCAATATGATTTAATAAATAAGCGATTCATTATTATTTAATATTATTTAATGAACGAACGATTCTTTATCATTTTATATGATTTAATAAACAAACGATTCATTATAATTTGATATTATTTAATTAACGAACGATTCATTATCGATACGATACGATTTAAGTAACAAATAATTTATTATCATTTGATATAATTTAATAAACAAACGATTCATCATCATTTGATATAATTTAATAAACAAATGATTAATCATCATCATTCACAAATATCACAAATTTTTTAAATCGCTGGACTTTCTTATCTTCAATCAAGATCGTCCACGTCAAAAGTCCCCATATTAACCAATCAACCCTCGTATTTTTTGTTTAATTTCGTTCGCACGGATACTCTCGTGTCTCGCAACGAATCCTCGCCCCCGACGTCGATCATCCCGAGTCGTGGGAGTGTCCGCGACCGATGTAAGACTCTCGGACACGCGAGACCTTACAATTACGCGCACTTATCGATGCTTCGATTTTCTGTTCTTTTTTTTTTTTTTTTTCT
>JAPYZI010000603.1:0-46118 GCA_030523105.1 Ophioninae sp. A BG-2022a
ATGGATAATTGGCTCACTATTGGGAATAATGTTTTATCGCTTGATGAAAGTACGGTAATTAATATTATAATAATACGAATATAAAAATATTTCCGCTTAGCTTTATTAATTACAATTTAAGCATGGGAATAACATAATAATACGAATATAAGCATTTACCGTTAACGTAGTGTTTCACGAATAAATAATTCGACCCACACAAAAAAAAAAAATATACCTAACCCGGGAACCGATCCGGCGCCATCACTAACCATAGCCATGTACGCTACCACCAGGACCACGGTATCATTGACATTATTGTTGCACTACCTGGTACTTATGCGTTGCGGCCGGATGGCTGGCTTACTTTTGTCGATAATGCTTTATTGTTTGATGAAAGTACGATAATTAATATAATAATCAAACGAATATAAAAATATTTCTGCTTACTTTTATGAATTACAATTGATTTGGCATGGGGCTGGTGCGAGACCAGTGCAAACAATTTTTTAGAACTCAAAAAATTTGTAATTTAGATTTATTATTATATTATTATCAATCCACTAACTAATAAAATAAGCGGTCAGAGTGCGCGATAAACGACCCTAAAAGGTAACCAACAAAAATAATGATGATAATTAATCAATACAACTAATCAAATAAGAATTAATAGTAATAATGATGAAAAAAAAGTAACCGAGTGGGGACCCTTAATTCCATGTGTTTCCTTTTTTGAATTTTTTTGCAAAAATTCAGTCATTCAGTGAGCTGGAAAATGCAATTCTTATATCGTTTCAGCGTAGTTCAGTCGGTAATACACTTCACATTTAAGTTGTGCAGGATACCGTCGGTCGGTAGTTCAGAGGAGTTAAGGCTACTATTTCTTAGGTTCACCATTCTGGTAACTTTTCCTATCACAAACGATCTCTACCGTGGTTCCTAATGTCCCCATCCAGGTCAAGTCTCTCAGTCCCTCCCGATCTACCCCACGCGTTGATGGCATCTTTTTTTTACCTTTTTGGTTGCGCAGCAATTGAATGTCCCAATGATAAAAGATAAACGTAATACCAATCGATCGCCTAATTGACACCGGTGCTAAAATGAAAACAATGTGAGTGAACCTGCAAACATCGAAAGCAGCAGGCAGAATGTTTCGATACGTCACGAAGACTTTACGACCAACTTCATGAGGTTTTCGAATAAATTTATACAGTAGTCAGACGTATCGGAGTATCTTCTGTTTTCGTGTATATGGAAGAAAAGAAACCTCGCCAAGTAGTGAGAGGAACTATGCGCGTTAAAACGTAAACCCACAAGATGTCATCGGAATGGTCACGACACCGAAAGGAATAACCGTTATCGTCCGTTTAACATTTCGCACGTACAATATACATTCATCGTTTACACTGCTGAAGCGTCAATCAGTTCGCGACATCCTATCATAATAATGCCAGGGTAAGTGACTGCGAAATCACTGAAAGCGCACTTTTTCTGCTTCCTCGAAAGTCTTTTTGTAGCTGCTCGTTGTTTTTCAACTTCACGAGTACAAAGATATACGAACATCATAATAGAGAAATTATACGTTTTCGTCTGGGTTTCGTACCTCAGTAATTACAGTCTTGTCGCGAGTCTACCATCGGAGGTCTTTTAAATCGTGGAAGTTTCCCAAGTGATGACATTCTTGGTACAAAGTCACGATGACACTAATCGGTGTAACTATTCACAGTATATAGTTTCGCAATTGCGTGAAAAATGACAGTTCAACACTAGTTCTTGAAGTTAAAACGAATGAGTAAGGAACAGTCTGTAAAAAGATGATGATGCATTACTGTTTTGATTTTATCTGATCTGATTATAGAGAATCCAAGAAGTTTTCATAATACAACGTAACTTAAAGACGCCAAAAGAATATGAAATGGAAAACAACAATCGATAAGTACTTTAAACCATCCATACTCAATCTTCTTCTTTCCAGATGTCGAATTATAGTAGGAATGTTCATACCCAAAGGCAAGCGGTGATAGACTATGATCGACAATTTCAAGAGGACCTGGAGAGAGCTCAAGCCCTCAGCTTGGAGAGTCTTGCCCTAGAAAAATTTAAATTACAAAAGCAACAATTAGAATGTAGGAATCAGACGCGTGTTCCCTATGTACGTCCGCAACAAGACAACAGCCCCGGCAGTAGCAATGTTTCTGAGACCGACTACGTAGTTCAAGCCAGTGATAAGTATGTGAAAACTATCCCACTAGAAACTCATAATATCGTGGTTGGATTGAATATTTTTTGCATCAAGATTTCACCTTCGGAGTCGTCCAAGGCCTGGTGCGAGTCAACAAAAAAACACACCGATAATAGCTCCGCCGCCTCCTATACCGTGTAGACGAAACTCTACAACTTCCAGCGGAGGGAATCTACCTGGTCCGGCAACAGATCTTATAAATTTTACCAGCCCTGTCAAGCAAGACAATCATCTAGATGAATACTGCACCACTGCACCACCGCCACCACCGCCGTAATACATTCTTTTTCTAAATAATTGACGCAGTGGTTTGCTCGAAATTTCCTTTTATTGCAGTCATATTTTTAACATAACTTTGTCGCCTTCAGGAAAGCTCCCATAGAGCCCAAATGGGAAACTCATCCGGCACTGCTCAGACGAACTTCCAGAGTGTCACGAAG
This sequence comes from Ophioninae sp. A BG-2022a, assembly GCA_030523105.1. Lineage (NCBI taxonomy): Eukaryota > Metazoa > Arthropoda > Insecta > Hymenoptera > Ichneumonidae > Ophioninae sp. A BG-2022a. The sequence goes on from JAPYZI010000603.1 coordinate 2,662, forward strand.
CAATAGTTCAGCCGCTGCGTACCAGTCACGGGACTTTCGATATCATTCATTGTCACCGGGACCGAGGGCTTCGACAGCCCCCTGCACACCCGGTACACCTGGAATAAGTCCCGTATTATCAAGGGCAAGCAGTGTAAGCAGCAACATACCCGAAGGAATCCCACAGGCACGTCGAATTCTATCCTTTACAACGCTCTCGGCTCAACTTTTAAAAATCAACTCTCAACAATTGTGATCTTTGAACAGTTTTCCTTTTTTAAAAGTTCTAAACTATTAACCTTTGACCCATTTTTTACGTTCCAGCCGGCTTGGAACATTTTTACTTTTAGTCAGTATTTCTTCACGCAGGTATCTAGACAGAAACAAAAAACGAAGGCATACGTCACCCAGGAAAGACTTGTATAATATGACTAACTAGGAGACTATTTACAAAGGCGTTGAGAATTATTTGATAATCGTTTTTGAACAATATTACGAGAATGAGTTACGTTAGCCTGAAAGTATTTGCAATTGGAAATTGCCTTCAATCTATTTGTAAAAAAGAATTATTGAATTTTCAAATAAATTCTTGGATGTTACGTTATTATTTTGCACACGTGTTATTATCTTTTCGTGTATAGAGGAAATCCAAGCTTATTTAGCATTAACGATATTGCAGTATTGGTAACAACTGCACTTGATAATTCTTTATGATATTTGAATATCTAACAGAATTGATCATATTTCTCCGGTCTTTCCGTGTCATTCGCATTCCATGGAAAAGTCATATATCAAGGCAGCTCTACATTACTATAGTCAAAATAGTAGCGTTTTTTAAATTCCCGATATTAATCGCTGAATCATTGACGGCTTAGTGTACGTTTTTAGATCACAAATTGGTAGTTGTAGATTTTGACTACAAACACAAGTGCAGAAGAAATCGCTCATCCATCTGGATTGAGAAAAAATAGGACTTATTTGGCTAACGGTGGAGATGCAACATCATCTAATCGAATCATCATTACCGTTTACCCTCGGTGGATCATATGCTTTGTCAGACACGCAACGCTCACTATCGGCCATACTATATCGCATTCCCCGTTCCCTCATACATCAGAAACTCGAAGATTTGTGAGCGCTTGATTTATCGACTACATCTGTTGCAGATACCACCGCTCCCGTTGAATTATAGGCCCGTCGTTAATCCACCTGTATCCGCGGCCAATCCAGCAAAGCCTGTTTATTCGATAGACGACGGACAGCTCAACGTTTTAAAAGTCATAGAGAAGAAGCCAAATAGTAATCTAATAGATTTGAGCGTTTTTGAGAGTACCGAGGACAAGTCGAACGTGAGGGTTAGCGTTTTAGAGGCGTTCGATCCACTGCTCGTCAAGACTGAGGACATTACCGTCAATCTTATGGAGTCAAAAGACGGTAACGTGGCCTTCGATTAAAACCTTATTTATTTAGTTATCAAAAATATACATTTTCCTACTTTCTTATTCTATCGCGTTGGTGTAGTTCGATTTTTTTTTCTCTTTTTACTAACTTATAATTTTTTATCCGGCAGATACCGAATCTCAGGTTAGCGGTTCCGTTTACGATCCGTTCGATCCATTCGATTACATGTATAGCACAAATGAGAGCGTTAACTCTGATCCGGTGTACGTCGCGGTCGAGAAAACGGCCAAATCGCCGGCGGTTTCGCCCGCCGCACCACCACCGCTGCCACCGAGAAATTCATCAGCCTGGAACACTATAGAAAGGCGGAAAACGTCGCTCGACCGACGAGTGAGTACTCCGAAAGAAAAACGTCAAGTCTCGAGTATACATATACTCATATTTGTTCGTAGGAAATAATGTAAATAATTTCCTCCAGCAATCTTATTTGAAAAATGATTACAAAAACGGAAAGAAGTCGTTACAGAGACTAATTTTGTTACTCGAGGAAAAAGCCAATTTTCGCACGTCTGTACATCAGAAAGTGCTTACATTTGTAGTTTAAATCGTCTTAGAAATAATAGAAACTTTGGTTTATTCCAGCAAAAAAGACAAACGCGTCTTTATGAGAACGTGACGGTAGTTAAAGCTCGTGCTTCGTTGCACGACTGTGATCTCAAAGCGTTTCACAAAATGATAAAGTCCGTTCGAGGTAAGAGGTAGCTTCGTTGAAAGTTCGAAAATTCGTACTCTTTCGAAATCCGCGAATGCCGAGCCAAACTTCTTTTGCGTCCAGGTGAATTCCCGTTCAACGATCCTCGGACAAATATTGGTCATATAATAAGTCCTATCATGGAAAGTTTGTATCCTGATGGTACTAGCATCAAACTAGTCGTTTATCCGCAACTTCCGGGTAACAGTGACCCGACCCCGTCCATAACATTCACTTGCGATGGTGAGTCTTATTATTTTCTCCGATGTAAGATCGATCGAGCCGCCCGATAATCTACAATTATTCTTTTCTCGTACGTGCAGTTAATTGTAGCGTCGAGCATGTTATTCTCAACGTTGCCTGTTCCTTCGAGGACGAAGACACGGTTAACGTCGACAAGTATTGTCTCCGAGTCTGGGGATTGGCGGAATATCTTGCGCCCAATACGACTCTCGCGCAATACGAGTACATACATCAATGCATTAAATTGGAAAAAGATATCGAGCTTGCTATAATGACCAAAGGACAAATGAAACGATCTATAGCACGAACGGTGAGATGAAAATGAACAACGGCAAGCTTTCAATGTCTTTACGACTATTGTAGTAATTATTTGTTAGCAGTCGCCAAATCTATACGATATTTATGTTTTCATTTACTTTTATACTATAAGACGTTCTTAGTGCGAAGACACGACAAAAATATTGCATTGTAGCCAGCAGGACGCCACTACATAAAATAATAGTAAAAAAGACCTCAACAGTGAAATTGAAAAAGCGTTACTTCATTATATTTGCATTATCAAATAGGTTCAAGATGACAATCGCGATCAGTCACTCACATTAGAAGAAATTTTGCCGAACGAGCCGAGGCAGCCGATTTCATACGATGCGTTAGTTATTCTGCTAGGTACGTTACCATAAAAACCGCCATTTTCCTAGCACGATGTTTTTTATTCTTCAGCACGATCGGTTGAAAAAAAATATTTTGGAATTCTCTAGAAACCGTCGAGAAAGAAATGGAACGAGTCGAAACAGCTGCCCTACAATTGGCGACAACGAATCACAGTGCCAGTCTCCTACCGCAATTGCAACCCCGGGGTGTCTTTCAAGCCGTCAAAGCCGTTTGCGCGTTGATGGGAAACATCGAGACTTACGAAATAACCGAGGCTGTCGACAATTTTGTAAATGCCTGCTGTCAGTTTTTGCCTCAAGTTCATACGACGCACATCGAATGCAAGAAACCCGAGGTTTTGCACGAGGATGGCGATTATTCGGTCGTTACACTCCGAACAAAATTTCCTGATGTCATAGCTTCGCACTGTCACAAAATTCGCGACGCCGTTCAAGATCTCGTCGAGACGTACTGTCACGCTTTCAGAGTCGATTTTCAGTTGAATACACGCGGCGAATTCCCAACGAGTACGTTCCAATTCGAGTATTAAGTAATGCCCTCTTATCCTACTTTCATTTGATTTAATGTTTTTTTACCACGAACATTTGTAGACACGATGGTCTCGTCTGAAGTTTTGGACACTGTTCTCGTGAGAGTCGGAGCTGTACACAGACTGCCGACTACCTGGAAACACGATGATTACATTGTGGCTGCTCAAATATTTCACGGTACCAGACCAGTGGGCAATCCCGTACTCTCGGATCCTATGACAGTGGGTTCGAACTTTCATCCGCGTATTTTGTTTAATACTTGGTAAGTCCTGGTGCATACGGCGTGTGCTGCAAGAGATAATGAATATTTTATTTTATTTTATTTTCGTTTGAACGTATCGTTATTATTGTAGTTGTCGTAGGCGTCGTAGCATTCTGAACATACAGAAAAACTATTTATCGACACAAAAAAACTAACAGAGAATGTGCCTGCTTCAGGTTGGATTTTCGTGGCATAAGCGTATGTCAAGTGCCGAGAGAAGCCAGATTGGTTTTGGTTGTTTACGGGCGAACTTTGCAACCTTCTGAGCACGAAGCGAATTCGTCGAACGAAAGTTCAATGCAGAAGGAAGAGCTTGGATGGGGAGCTATACAATTCTTCGATTACGATGGGTATGCGAATCGGTCGCTTCCTCACAATTTCGGCGACTCATTTATTATTATTTATTTTGATCGATTATTCGGATAATTCTAGCAATTTTTGCCTATGATTGTATTTAAAGTTTTATCAATGAGTATTCGTATCGTATCAAGTATGGTGAAACATCAATATGCAGATTTCTATATTCAGTCATTTAAGCATTGATTTTTTTCAGAGTTATGAGCCAAGGAAGTTTTTTTCTTTCGCTGTGGCCCGCGATAGCGGACAAAAGATTGGGTCCAGCTCCAGCTCCGGGTATTCACCCTCATGGTGACATAAACCCCATTATAGGTATAGAGTTGCCCGACTACGGAGGCAACGTGTTATTTCCAAGAGAACTACGGGATCACGCTGTCGAGTCGTTGGACATTAATTCTCTCGATCAAAATACGAAGGAATTGCTGATAGACATAACGCAGCAAGATACGTTCTCCAGACCACCGATCGATGAGAGAGAAATATTGTGGGAGAAACGACACTATTTGCATGATAGGCCTGAAGCATTACCGAAAGTATTATTGGCCGCGCACAGCTGGGATTGGGCATGTTTGCCGGATCTCCATGCATCTCTCAGAATATGGAGTCCTCTTCCACCCGTTCAAGCACTGCAGTTGTTGCTACCCTGGTAATGTGTGTTCTTGTCAATAATAACTCGTTAGACAGGTTATTATCCATAAGAAAAAGTTTTAGTTACCGTGTCTTTGTGGGTCTTCCACGTCCATTCACGTTTGCCATCAAAGCCGTTACAATCGCATCATTTCCCGTATGTCCAGTTTTCCTGATCTGAAAGTTCGAGAAATGGCGATCGGATGGATTCACGAATTAACGAACGACGAGCTCGTGGATTATTTGCCCCAATTACTTCAAGCATTGAAGCACGAGACTTACGAGGCATCGCCGTTGGCAAGGTTCTTACTCGAACGAGCTTTGCTGTCACCGCGGGTAGCCCATCACATTTATTGGCTGCTGACACAGGCTCTTCCGGGACCAAGTCCCCAGGTACAGGTCGGGTGCTCATTGTCAACCATTCGTCTAATGTCTTTTCTGTCCCAATCACGCCACATCGGAGATCGCATCGATTCGTTTCGTATTAATTGTCACCCCCAATACGGCATCGTTCGATTGCTCACTTTCAACTTTCCACTACTTAGAATTCACCGGAAGCCTCACCGGAAGACGACAAAAGCATCAGCTTAGCGCGTTATCAGAGAAGACTTCAATTGATGCTTCGTGCATTGCTCGCTGTAGTCGGCGAAGCATTGAGAAACAGTTTTCTCACCCAACAATTGTTAGTGAAGGTATGGCATTTGCGAAAAGATAAAGGATGAGAATGATCAGGATCCTTAGGGAGTTAGAAGAAAAAGATGATAGTTGAGTTACGAAGCATTTTAATTATGGTTAAAAATACCAGGAGTGCACTTTCAATAATTTTTATCGTTCACGATCGAAAACTGCTATCTGCCTATTGGTACGGAATTACATTCGTGTCCCAGCTGTTATTGAGTCAAATATCAATATCCAATAATTTGTTGCTTCGACAGAGCCTCCACGAAGTTGCCGAAAATATTAAGGTCACAAAAGACTCATTGCGTATGGAATCCCTGAAAATCGGATTACAAAACATTCATTGTCAGCTTATGGAAGATGAAGGTACATGTTTACCGCTCTCACCAAGCCGGGAAGCCTACGGCATTAATGTACAGACGTGCTCGTATTTTCCTTCGTTCACGTTGCCATTGAAAATAAGTTTCATCGGATGTGACAACGTGATAAGTCCGGCTATTTTCAAGGTAAAAACATTCGTCGCGAGGTTTTTAAAATTGGAATAACCAAACGTTTCGTCCTCCCGTTAATGTTTTATGATCGATTTTTGTTTAGGTCGGTGACGATTTGCAACAAGATATGTTAACCCTTCAGATGGTACGCATAATGGACAAACTCTGGTTGAAAGAGGGCCTGGACTTGAAAATGGTAACATTCGCGTGTGTGCCAACGGGAAATAAACGCGGTATAATCGAGATGGTGACGAACGCGGAAACCTTGCGAAAAATTCAAGTCGAGTTTGGTCTTACGGGATCGTTCAAAGATCGACCGATCGCTGAGTGGTTAGCGAAGCATAATCCGTCGGAGCTCGAATACGAGAGAGCCGTTGAAAATTTCACTGCCTCGTGTGCCGGTTACAGCGTGGCAACTTATATACTTGGAATCTGCGATCGTCACAACGACAATATTATGCTTAAAACTTCGGGGCATTTGTTCCACATTGATTTCGGAAAGTTCCTTGGTGATGCTCAAATGTTTGGTAATTTCAAGAGGTAAGCGGTATTTTCGACCATTTAAATTAACAGTTATACCGTTTAAATTAATCGTGTCAATTGAATCGGCATTTTGGATACAAAATGCTGACGCGGGGAAAACCGAGCAAAAATTTCATGATGTACAATTCATTTCCTCTTTTTCGAATTGACTTACGGGTATTTGATCGTTATTATTATCTAAAACGCAACGATATTTCGTTCATTGAAAATTGATATATTTGTGGATGTTTCATTGCAGGGATCGAACGCCTTTCGTACTAACATCCGACATGGCATATGTGATAAACGGCGGTGACAAGCCATCCGCAAAATTCCATCATTTCGTCGATTTGTGTTGTCAGGCGTTTAATGTCGTGCGTAAACATGGAAATCTAATTCTCCATTTGTTTGGACTGGTGAGTCGTGTTTATATAATTAACGAAAATAGATGTAATCGGGAGTAGCACAAGATCTCGAAGGAGGCTGTGGTCGATGCCGAAACTGGATAGAGCCAGTTGTTAAACGGTCAGATTTGAAATATTTTGTTTTACGAAATGAAAAGGCGTTATAAAATAAAAAATAGATTCGAGCGCGTGTTTATCGCACGACCGACCGTGAATGCTCGGCCAAAGTATTGTTGAGAGGAAAAAAGAAGTGAAAACCGCAACGGATGGAGCCATCCTGTTACGTTATCGTAGCCCCAGGCGTTGATATCACTCTTCGAGCCCTTTACCGAGATCTCGTTAATTAGTACGCGTGTGTTGCGATACGACGACGATTATGCCTCAGTAGCGACCAAAATAGCGGCGAGACTATACGCACTTGACGATCGTGTAATTCGAGCGTAAAATCAAGTGAACATGGAAGACTCGATCGTTGTTAAATATTCGAGATCTTGGACGAAAAACCGTACGATCGGTTCTGCGAATACCCTCAAAACTAGTGACATCGAAATACGAGAAAAGTTTAAAAAATCGAAGATGAACGAATACACGAATCCACAGATGACTTCGTCTGGAATACCCGGAGTGACGATGGACGCCGTCAGTTACGTGCAAAAAGCATTGCTACCGGGACAAACGAATCCCGAAGCTGCAGCGACATTTGCGCGGATGATCGAGAGTTCGCTCAAAAGTTGGTTCACCCAGTTCAACTTCTTTCTTCACAATCTCGCACAGTTGAGATTCAGCGGCGAACACAATGACGGAGAACTCTTGTCATTCATTCCTCGCACGTACACGTGAGTTTCAACGTTTGTGTACCAAAGTCGTTAAGAGCAATCGAGCGATTAGAAAAAACAAAACATCTTTTCCGGATTCCTTGCTTCTTATTCCAGAATGCAACAAGAGGGACAATTGACGAGTGTCCAAGTTCATGGATATCAGAAGCGTTACGACCCGGAGAAGTATTACATGTACATATTGAGGATACAGAGAAAGGGACAGGCCGATCCTACGTACCTCTTTCGATCGTACAAGGAGTTTTGTGAATTTTATCAGAAATTGTGCATTCACTTTCCTCTCGCTAAGGTCGCCAGGTAAGCTCGCCCGATTTTATTGTATGATACAATCATGACCTTTCATCTTGGGCTATTCGAACTCACGGAGAAAAGTGTAAATGTTTATTTTTGCAATGCTTGTCTATTCGAATCTCAATGCCTGCGCGCGATCAGCAGAAACAACTGCTCCAATGTAAACTCAACAATGTTTCATTTATGAGGCGTTTCAGAATCGTTTTATTTAAGGTTTTTTTTCGATATATACTACTCATCACTTTTTGCCCTTTTCTCTTCGTGAATGAGACAAGATCGAACTATAACTACGGCAAATCCGAACAAGGGCTTCGGGGTTTACAAAAGCTAAATATCGCCGCCCTATCTCGGACGTCTTCTATTGATACAAGTATTCGAACTTCGGCAATTGAAAGCTTCAAGTTCTGCTGGCTTTTAATATCCGAAATCAACATTCCGACGTGTCGGCGCGCTACGAAATCGACAGTGATAAACGTCATCGATTTACCACTAATTTCCTTGCGTTTTTCCGTGCGAAATCACAACCGATGGTATCACTGAACACTCAAATTTCAATCTCACTGGCACTCGAGCCTCTTCCTTTTCCAAACGTAATGAATCGTTGACCAACCTCGGCACTGCTGTCTGTCATTTGTGGTATCGGAGCTCGTACTTTTTTCCTTTTGAAATCGATTTTTCGCGATTTCGATCCAATTCGATGAAATTCATCGTTACCGTGGCGCGTAAGGTTTATCGTATCTCTGGGTAAAGGTGTTGGAACTTCGAGATTGGTCGATTCGAGCTCTTCGTTCGTTTTGTTTTCCTCGACGTTGCGAATTGCCAATTGTTCTCGTAGTCTCGAAACGATGTCATTCGTAATCACGGGCGTTTCGATATCTTGATTGTTTAAACCTGCCATTGGGTTATGAGCGATTGGTTCGGCTGGGGTTTCTACCGGATGTTGATTCTGTGCGTTCTCTTCTTCTCTCAAAAACGTGGCTCGGATCGGTTGCACGTTCGTATCGAACTGCGACATTGGCCTGTAAAATCCCGCGACGCTCGTTATGTTCGGATTTTTCTTCTTGGGATTTTTATTCATCGTGAGACGCGCTCGAAACCATTTCAAACCCATGATTGATCCGGTTCGTCTTGAATATTGGGAACGTCGATCGATGAATCACTCACTCGCTAGATTTCTGAAAGCGTCTGAAAAAACAACCTTTCTTTTATAGTGATGCAACAAAAATGAACAATAAGATGTCTTTCCGAAGCCAGCAATTACGTTTCATTATTTTGAATTTACGGAAAACATTTCTTTCACTAAATCCCAAAGAACAATCCACAATCCAATTTACAAAACTTTATCACTTCTGGCGATGTATTCTGGCATTTGCGAAATATTCAACATAAACATTGCATTTCATAGGGAAATGTTTGCTGACCGTTGATAGCGAATTAATGATTCTTAGATTTGAACTTACCTCATGGCTCGCGTTAAATGTTACCTCGCGATCGTTATGTTCGCGAATGACCCGCTCAAACCAACAAAGTCGATGAGTGGCAATGTTTATCTGTTCTCTTATCTGACGGCTATCGTACCTCGTTCGTCGTGACTTCGCCAAAGGTGTGTCCGTTCATAAAATACATTTCATTGAATGTTAACCACGAACGCTCGTCGGTTCACAGATTAATTATTGTTTCCAAGGATTGCTCGATCAACGAGCATAAATTTACCAAAGTAGAAAGTAAAAACACTGCCTCCATGGAACCACAAAAAAAAACAGTGTTTTGTAGGTCGTTATCTTCCCGTCGCAACACAATCGCAGCAGAAAATCCGTGATATTGTGCGATATCGTTCCCAAAATCGTCTAGCGGATATTTGTAAATCCTTCAATTCTCGAGAATCGAGAATTTTATTCCCAAGCGACCCAAGCCCAACAACTTATAAAATTAAAATGTTTGTCCTCACGAGGAAATATACTGTATTTCTAGTTTTATCATTTCCCGATACATTGATCTTTATCAAATATCAATTGACTGATAATTTTCCGATCATCGATGTCGCCGCGAAGCTCGCACGCAGATAAACGTCAGTGAGTCAAACCGGAACATTCAACGGATTAAATTAACAAAATATTTTCAGTTTACCAAGTGGCATGAGCGTTGGAAGATCGAACATCAAACAAGTTGCGGACAAAAGACGAGCCGACATTGAAAAATTCTTGTTGAGTTTGTTCAAAATGGCTCCCGAAATATCTCAGAGTGACCTGGTATATACATTTTTTCATCCCTTACTCCGCGACCAACAAAATGCTGATATACACTTGAGAAAAGTAAAAGGTAATTATCCCTTATTGCTGCAAGTATTGTTAATTTCCAAAGTTAATGTTCACCGACGCAAAGTCGCTTCGCAACACTTTTCTTTGTGTCGGAATGATTTTAGTGAAGTTTTGGGTGCTGTATAAATAATTATGTATTACTATGATCGAGTCATCATACGAGATTTTGGTACAGAAAAAGATTGTTCGAATATTCACTGTCCAAATTCTATTTCTGTCTCAAATGACACTGATGGTTTTCGTTTCGCAATAGACGTTCGTGCAAAAATATCTTACTTTGTACACACTATTTTTATTGAAGTAAATTAAAAATATTTCAACAATCCTGCCAGCACGTGTCAATCTCATTCGCAGAATTATCTCCCACAGTTGGCAATTGGTGGGCTGAGAAGAAGATCCGCGAGAATGTTCAAAGTGGACAAATTAAATTATCTCTTCACTACACGCGTGGAACATTGTCAGTGATGATCCATCATGCACGAGGTTTGCCCAAAGTTGCCAATGCTCAGGAGCCCAATACATACGTGAAGGTCTACTTGAAGCCCGATCCTACTAAGGCGACCAAACGAAAGACCAAAGTCGTGAAAAAGAATTGTCACCCTTCTTTCATGGAAATGGTAAGCGAATGATTATTTTCTGCGTTTATTGATTCAGAAATGAAAAAACAACTGATCTAACGGTTGTTTAAATGTGAATTCTTGTGCTTTTTGCTTAGTTGGAGTACCGAATGCCTTTGGAAGTTATAAAAGACCGGATGCTCGAAGCAACTATTTGGAATCACGACACCCTGCAGGAAAATGAATTTCTCGGTGGTATACGTTTGCCGCTTGGCCGTCTAGACTTGGCGAACGAAACGGTCGAATGGTTCCCGCTGGGAAGTCTCCGATAAAATCGTTGCATTTACAAACGTGTACGTGGAAGCTCGAACAGCGTTCGACGACGTTCACGGTCGTAAAGTGCTCTCACGATTTTAACGTATTGTGTAACTTGCACAGTTGAGAAGTAAAAAAAAAGTTTGTTCTCGGAGATTCCGTAACGTAAGAAGTCTTGAAGGTCAAGAGTCATCAGGCAGAAACGAATTTCTGCCGTCGATACGTATAGATTTTTGTACACTTTCGGAATTCCGAGTAGCCTAGTATCGCCGAAAAATGCGGGTTAGATGGAAGATAACGCGTCGAATTACGAATTAACCAAAGGTCCTAGAACTAACCTCTATTGATTGGCAACACCGCATTGAGATTCGAATAACTTTTGTTAACACGCTGTTTTTCATGAACTTTTTTTTTCTGTGAAATCGAGTTTGACGAGTCATGTATCAGACGTTCCGTGTGGGAACGTTGAGAGAACGTTCGAATTCTTTGTCGCTCGGTCAGATAAATTTTGTGATATAACTATTTATTTGCAATTCGTACCGTATCGTCGGTAATCAATTTTCATGTAAATACATTATAAAACGAAATGAATTTTTACAGCCGCTGCGTATTTTGCAGTTTGGATATTGTAAACATCACCGGAATGTTTAGCGCAACGGTAAACATTTTAATACCGTTACTCGTGTTAGAATTAAACCGATGTTTATTATCGGTCGATGGATTTGGAAGATAAATCATTCTATACTCGTGGGTAGTTTATAAATATTTCACCGTATTTCATCGTATTTTTCCGATTCGCACACAATTTCCGTCGTAGTCTATAATCGCAGATCAAAATAGCTCTTCTCAGAGGTGATCAAAGTTCGTAAGATATTTTTGGACGAATAAATTCAACTGAATTTTCTGTACAATAAATTTGTGTTATGGCTTTGAAGTGTTCTGTCGTAATACAAAATCAAACAATTATTGCAAACCGAGCTGTGCCTGGAGTCAATTTCGTCCGTCACCTGTTTTCATTTTTCACTCACCAACTGTTTCATCATTCTACACTTTCGTTACACGAGAAAGAAAAAAAATATTAATGCGTCTGCGTATGAAAAAAAAATAATTCGGAACCTGATACGTAATCACTGTGAGATTTCGAATTTGCGTCGCAGACAGTTTTCTTTTACTTTCGTTCGTATTATATTCAGTGTGGCCTTTGACGAATTGCTCTAGTATCAATAATACCATTAGCGTTTAAAGATAAGCGACTAATCTCTTTCGAATCGTAAATATTTGTAGAAACATCGTCGATAGAAAGCAAAAAGTTTCATGGGCATGACATTCGGTAAATGTACAATAACTGTCAATAAATTATACTGTATTGTAACGCTGTGTAATTATTGTCTCAGTTTTATCGAACGTCGGGCTCTTATCGAACTTCGGCGTAATCAATGACCACCGAGAGTGTTGCGAGTTGAACTCGACCCCGCAAAAATTTTATTTTTTTTTCCACCATCGATATCGTGACTTTTTGAAACTTTGCCCGTAAGCTCGTTTCGTAAAAGACACGTACGCGCATTTGAATCAGCGAATCAAAAAAATAAATTGGCACGACTACATTGCAGACTTCTGTCGGTATCCTTTCTTTTTCATCAAAGATGCGGTTGTTGCACCGCGCCAGCCTATCGCTAGACACTGCTGTTCGTATTTCTACAGTACCCTCTTAAAAATATGTAATCGGGAGTATCTCGTGAAACATCGGAGCCGCGATAAACTTACGTATACATTCGTGCAATCTGTGAACCCAGAAAACAACATGTGTCTTACAACTTACACATTTTTCCCACGTACGCGGCGTTATAGTGCGTATCTCCCAGAAGTACGAGATAAAAGATACATACACATACGCGCCACATCCATACATACGTATACATGGGTGCAGAACCGCAGCCGTGCAATGATCTTAGTGGCTCGGACTTTGAAATATGAAACACTCATCCTCGCAAAGGTCAAGCTCAGTTGTCTTCGGTTTGAGCTTGAAGGCGGCCACCGCGTCAGTCCGAAATAAAGAAAGAAAGAATGTTCAGGAAGGTGACAATATTGGACGGTGGTTTCTCGACGCAAATGTCGAAGCACGTTGGGGAGAGAATAGACGGTGATCCATTGTGGACAGCGAGATTCCTCGTAACCGATCCCGACGCGGTACTAGCGACGCATCTTGACTTTTTACGGGCCGGCTCCGAGATCATTCAAACGAACACGTATCAAGCTACGGTGACCGGTTTCATGGAGTATTTGAATGTAGACGAGACCGAGAGTTTGAAGATCATAAGCCAAGCGGTGGACATTGCGAGGAGAGCCGTTAAGATATACACTGAAGAAATAGTCGACCGAAAAGACGTGCCCAATAAGGAACCGTTGATAGCTGGATCATGCGGACCTTACGGTGCGTCGCTTCACGATGGATCGGAATATACTGGTGAATACGCGAGCAACGTTACCATCGAGATGATGAAGAATTGGCACAGGCCCCGGTTCGAGGCACTTATTAATAGCGGCGTTGATCTACTCGCTTTGGAAACAATACCCTGCGCGTTGGAAGCCGAGGCACTTGTTCAATTGCTCAAGGAATTCCCGGAAATACGAGCTTGGCTAACCTTCTCCTGTCGAACGGACGGTAAACACATCGTGGACGGAAGCGACTTCAGAAAAATCGCGATTAAGTGCTACAAGGACGCTTCGCCTGGACAGATTATCGGCGTTGGTATAAATTGTATAGCTCCGCAGAGCGTCGCCTCTCTGATTCGCGACATCAACAGCGAACGAATCGGGAACTTTGTGCCACTTGTTGTCTATCCGAACAGCGGTGAGACTTATACCGTGCTCGATGGATGGAAAAACATAGACAATGTTTGCCCCTTGGAAAACTTTGTACACGAATGGCTGGACATGGGAGTTTGTTACGTTGGTGGATGCTGTAGAACTTACGCAGCTGACGTTACGAAAATACGCGTCAAAGTTCTCGAGTGGCAAAAGAAACAAAAGGAGAAGCAATCCAACGCTTCGTGAATTATGTACAATTGTATCGTAACTCATGGACGATTATTTAATAAACGCTCCTTTTTGCCGCCCGTTGGTCGCGATAGGAGATTACACGAGAGAAAGAAATATTATCAGAGTGAGGCCAATCGTGCGTATCGGACGCGTGCGAGGCAGAGAACTTTTAATATTGTTGGAATTCGACCGATTTTGCGGTCCTCGAAACACCCGTAAAAAATGTCGAAAAACTCTTTTCCGATCTGAAATACCTGGCACAACGCCGGCTCGCTTTAAAGCGAAATAGTACTAAATGTGACATCTAAGTGTGAAATATGGCTGAAATTTGTAAACCGAGATTTTTCTAACTTCAATTATCTCTAATATAAACTTAAATTCCTGAGCTTTGCCTCAATGGATTCTGCTGAACCTTACGCTCGATTTTTTCATAAAGCACGTAATCATGATAAGTTTTTTCCGAAAGCACGTAACCGACTACCAAAAAACTGGGCGTCGAAAATTTATGAGGTTATGTTGATCGTCCGCGTGTCATTAAAGACAATCCTATATTCTCAATTTCACTATCGTATCACGTGCTGTGTCGTCATGAGATATCTTACGTATCAATATTTTTCCTCTCAAACTTTGTAACAAAAGAAAGTCCGATTTTTGTACAATGAAAATGCTGACGACTTATTGTTATAAAAGGTAGAACAAAACGAAAAGTCTGTTAATGAAAGTGTGTCTCGCAATGTTTTTACAGGCGGTAGTGCTATCGCCGTTCCATGGACAGCGAAAGAAACGCGGAGCACAAAGAGAAAATTCCTTTTCAAGTTTCGAGAAAAAGCAATGTGCAATAGCGAATGCAATTGCATGTAAATACATTGCGTGGCGTCCGCCCGGAAAATACAAAGTTTTGTAAAATCCTTCCGTTCGCTTAGCACTTTCCGAATTAATAAAAATGAATGTTAACGAGAACTATGTCCTACCGATTTCAAGAAAGGCAGTCGCGAGTGACGTTCTTGTACAGAGGCGCATGCGCACACAGCGTGTAATCACGTGTACAGTAGCAACCCCTTTCCGACATTCGATTAGTTTACGCGTCGGATCGAAGCATGCGCGCGACGTACTTTATTACGTAAGAAGCTGACGTGTCTCGTAAAGCATGAGAGCTTCTACTGTACGTATATACAGATGAACCTTTCGTAGCTTATGTAATATAGAAAAAAAAACGATCGGCAGCCAATCGCGGCGCGTCGCGATTCCACATTTTTCTCGCTCGAGCCAATGAAGCGTTTGCTGCATCTCCCCACCTCGGAAACTAATCAGCTGCGGTTTTGCGGCGTTTGACACTGTACATTGGTAGTTTGTTATCATGAGATTCGCTTCAGTACGTATTGTGACGTTCGTGCGAATTTTCGAGTAAATAATCGGCCCCGTAATGTCAAAAGTATTGCTGTTGGACGGTAGTTTCGCTACGCAAATTTCCACTCGATTTGGCAAAAATCCCGATGGCGATCCGCTTTGGACGGCGCGATATCTCGCCACGGATCCCAACGCCGTTTACGAGACGCACTTGGACTTTTTGCGGGCCAGCTCGGACATAATCGAAACTACAACCTACCAAGCCTCCATTGGAGGTTACAAGGAACACCTGGGGTTGAGCGAGGAGGAGAGCTTGAATCTCATCAGCAAAGCGGTCGAACTTGCGAGACGAGCAATTGAGACGTACAAGGATGAAACCCGCGACAAGAGAGTCATTAACCGAGACCCTTTGGTCGCTGGTTCTTGCGGACCTTACGGGGCCACGTTACATGACGGTTCCGAGTACACGGGCGCTTATTGCAAAAAGGTCACCAAGGAATTCTTAATGGATTGGCACAGACCACGTATAGAGGCTTTGCTCAAGGCTGGTGTTGATCTACTGGCTATCGAGACGATCCCTTGTGAGGAGGAAGCGATCGCCCTTGTCGATTTGCTCAAGAATTATCCCCAGGCAAAAGCTTGGCTATCCTTCTCTTGTGACAAAGATGGCGTGAGTCTCGCGAACGGTAGCAACTTTCGCGAAGTAGCGTTGCGTTGTTACCGCGAGTCTTTGCCCGGACAGATTTTGGCTATTGGGGTGAATTGTCTCTCGCCGAAAATCGTCACGTCGCTACTGCAAAGCATCACCGAGAACGATGGCGCGCAAATTCCGCTCGTCGTTTATCCGAACAGCGGAGAAGTCTACAGCGCCGAGGAAGGATGGAAGAAGACCGAACAGAATTGCATTGGTCCAGCCGATTACGTTCACGATTGGCTCGATCTTGGTGTTCGATACATCGGCAGTTGTTGCCGAACGGGAGCCGAAGACATCGCCAAAATTCGCACGCAAATCGAAATGTGGCAATCTCAGGAGAGAGAAACGCCACTGTGATGCAATTGTCCGGAGATTTGGCAACGCTGAGAATTTTGCTTTTCACGCTTCGTGCCTTTGTATCTTACGACTGAAGAGACAAGATTTTTTATTTTCACCCTTTACGAGCCGTGGAAAGGAGAAGGGCAGGAAGAATAAAGTTTTTGTCAAAGTCGTGCGCCCGCAATCGTCGTCGCGACGATAAGCCACTGCGCAATAATAATTCGATAAGTCACAAACGTTACAATCGAGCTTGCTTTTTTTTCACCTTAATTTCGCCGATTCTTCCACTCGGGTTTTAAGCTACACTCTGTCCGTCACAAAATATACCAATTCGTTTCCTATCTCGTACACTTCGTTCTTGGTTCGAATCTCGATGAGCTTAGTATCTAAATTTACGTGAAAAGTAGCGCTTGATGGAATCTCCACTTTACCTTTGAATATATCGTTGACTGTGGGAATTGTCCTCGGCCCAAGAATCGGATCGGCGTATCGGTACAGCTTTACCGAAGTTGCATCTAACGGATCAATCGAAACAATGTTATTATCGTGACAAAGAGTATCAATGATTTTGTTAAAATAAACGCGTACCTTTGATGTGCTTATGGTCCTTGACGATTCGCGAGACGACTAGCTCAGCGGTATCGTCGTTGCAAATCTTTACGGACGTTCTGAAGAGACCCGAGCACTTTTGAGGATTCACCGCTGTAACAGTGATACCGGGAGTCGCGAAGAAACTCATGTAAGGCTCGCCCGGACAACATTCCTCTCTCGTTCTCTCCGGTGCTTCGTCCGAGTACTTTATCGCGATCTCGTCCAACTGCAAGCGAATAGAACCGTTGAACTACGCAAAACTGAACACAGCGCGCCCGCGAACATGTATATATAATTGTTATTTTGAAGTTCCTTTGCTGCCGTGAAGCATCGACTTTGTACGAAAAATATAAACGTTACTTTCGTTAATACTCTGTGCGATTAATTCCTGATCTCCTCGTCGTAGCGTCGATGTATTTTATTCGGAAGCAAGCACTTACCTCGAGGGTATTTTTCAAATACTCTATGCTTCCGTTGAGAACATCGACTTCGCTAAAATCTAGGGTAAGATTGAGGGCAGCTGGACCGATCGTTTCCATCTTCTCTCTTGTTGCTTGAACGAAAGGCATAACGCGCTTCATGTACTTCTTCAATTCGTTCTTTCCACCCAGTTCCGTTGCGATCACTTTGTTCTCCGGTAGATTCTTCTCGTGTTTCTACAATACAATGATTGTTCGTTGTTGGATTGTTTCCGATATCTTGTGAAACGAACAAAAAAACGTAACATTCTCTGTAAGAACTTACGGTGTAGAGTTCTTTCATCGTAGTAAGGACAACACTCTGCCATGGTGGAAAAGTTTTCGCGACCCAGATTGTGCCTACGTTTGGCCTTTCAATGGGTTTATCATCGGACTTTCCTTTTCCCGCTTTTCTCGGTGTGCAGTGATTCTTTAGGAGAATTCTGAACGAATGAGCGGCATCCATGAGGTACTGGGACGACTTGACGAGGATCTCGTCGATGGGGCCAACCGTGGGCCAACGAGCGTTCAACACGCTGTCCTTTCCGATTGTCTCGCGTACGTGCTCTGCCACGTGGGGACATATCGGTGCCAATAAAACAGTCTGAAGTTCGATGTATTGCATTATCAAATCCCAGTTGACCATCTCGAGGGCGCTGAGTTGCAAATATTTGTCTCGGGCTGCTTGTAGCTCGAAGAAGCCTGTCCTCAGCGCTTCCTTGAACAACATTTTCGAGTAGTTCTCGCCAGTTTCCTTTATCTTTAGATTCATTTCGCTGCAAACGCAATTGAAGGGTGATTTATGACCAATTAATGCATCGCAGTCCATCCTTGCTAGAAGTGTTACGTATCAGATGATTCCTTTAGATTATTTATCAATCAACCTCTTTGGAAAACAAGGTAAAAAAAAATGCGGGTATAATCCGAATATTTGCATCTTTGATGAAAATCCCAGCTAACAACG
Source organism: Ophioninae sp. A BG-2022a (assembly GCA_030523105.1). Classification (NCBI taxonomy): domain Eukaryota; kingdom Metazoa; phylum Arthropoda; class Insecta; order Hymenoptera; family Ichneumonidae; species Ophioninae sp. A BG-2022a. The sequence continues at coordinate 21,328 of JAPYZI010000603.1, forward strand.
CACCTTTGGAATACTTTATCATTCATCGTATCCGGTACTCCCTTTCGGAAAGAACTTTCTGTCGCCAATACTTCCTTGACCCATTCGATGAAAGTGTACAGCCGGAGGATACCAGCGTCGGCCATAGATTCGACGAAATTAGCGTCCTCAACTGAATCACCGGCGTCCGCGAGGCACAGCCGCATACCGTCCGCAGAGAATTTCTGCACCGCTTCGGCGAGCGTCAAGAAATTGCCATCCGACTTGGACATCTGAGAACAAATGATTCGCATAATTTTTATTACAACGGAAAAAGGATCAAGCTCGATAGAATTGACAACTTTTAGACTTGAATACTAGTCTGTGGACTTTCCTGAGATGTAGTTTGGCAAACCAGGTATCTTAATGAATAGACGTTGCGTTATTTATTGTCTGAATAAAATTTACCTTTGCAGAATTAAGCAGCAGATGTCCGTTAGCTCGTATTCCCTTTGGCCACATTTGCGGTTGTTTGGGCCATATAGCCGTGTGATTGTAGATGAAGAAGGTGAGATGATTTTGCACCAGATCTTTGCCGGAGACTCGGAGATCGACCGGATACCAGTAGTGAAATTCGCGACGCATGTGCTCCAACGCTTCTTTCTTTATCGTTGTTTTCGGGAGTTTACTATTTTTGAAGAATATATAGTCCCAGACTTCCGGTGTCATTTCTTCGGGCCTATAGCGAGGAAAACGACCATATACGTTTTTTTTCGTTCGAAATATTGTGAAATTCGTACATTAAAGTGCCGCTTACTTTATATTCAGAGCGTTCGGTTTATTGCCCTTAAAAGTGCCACCTTGGATCAAATGGGCGACGGTGTAATAAGCCATATAGATAGTCGAATCTGATAGAGATTCTATCAGCCATTGCTCGTCCCACGGAAGCTTTGTGCCTTGAACGAAAAAATTAGCGATCAACCTCGAAATTTCGCGAATTTTTGGAGATAAAAAATGCACGAGAACAAAGTAAACATATTTACCGAGACCGTAAGTTCTGGAACACGCGTACTCGTGAAGCCAGTCCAGGCACGTCTCAAAATTCTTCCGTACTTCATCGTGAAAAGTTTCCAGGCTCGCAAGGGACTTGTCGGCCTCTTTTCTCCAGCTTGGCTCGCCGTAGTCGAGATACCATTGATCGCACAGAGCAACCACGCACTCGTCGTTCGATCTTGAAATTATAGTTTTTTCTGGTTCGTAATAAATTACGGCTTCCCCGCTGTCGACCAGTTGCTTTTGTACTTGTTTCTTCACGTCTTGGACCTTCTGTCCTTTGTAATCTCCAACTAACAGAACGCCTTCGTAGAACCCTTTCGTATATGCCAGCTCCTTGGCTTCCAAAAGTTTAACTTTGTCGTTTTGCGATTGAATCTTGAGCGTATCGTATAACGTCATGGCTACTAAGTTGCCGTACTCTGGTACATCGATGATAGGAATCTGAGAGTGAATACGTGATTTCAAAATAATGTCGAGCGGAAAAACGTTAATTATGTCCTTAAAATCATCGCATCATTAAAAATTCTAGGCTTACAGGCTCGTACGGTAAGACCATGTCATCCTTGATGCCGTACTTTTCTCGAAACGGCTGTTTCTTTTTCAGATCAACGAGAGCCGCGTAATCGTCCGGAGAGTCGCTGGGAACGGAAGTTACAACCCCGGTACCCTTGTCCTCTTTGATTGTCAACATTGGCAGCGTATAAATGATCTTATTCGTCGTGAGAGGTGCTTGAAGGGCCGAACCGAGGATGTCTTGACCGACAAGCTCCGCGATCACATCAATCTTTCCTTCCTCTGTCATGAATCCTTGATACGACATATTCCTCGCAGCTCTCCTTGTCGATACGTATATATCGCCGTTTGCTATTTTGTAAGCTATATAACGTATATCCGGATGAATCCAACAATTCGTCTGACCGTACATTGTTTCCGGTCGGAGAGTCGCGGCGACAAGAAAAACTGGCTGCCCCTTTACAGCGCTGAAAGACGAGTTGCATGCATATGTAAAATCAAACTGTTGAATCTATTGAATTTCAAACGGGAAAACGCGCGTTGGATGAAGATTTAATTACTCGAGTTTCGGCGGGTAAGGTTCCACCAGTTTCATCTTTATGAGTGTATATTCTTGAGGGCCGACACCCTCTCCGGTAGAACGATCGTGATCCATGCAAGGTTGACCGTCTTTCGGCGAATAAATAGTGTGTCTCTTTCCATATTTAATCTTATTCCGGTTTCTTAAATGAAGAAACTGCCATCTCACGAAAGAATCGAAAAACGGATTAGCATCGGTCGTGATGAAGGTACGACGCCAATCGATCTGTTTGCAATAATTGTTTTGGTATGTTGCTTCGTTCTTTTCTTCGCTGCAATATTACGTTATAAAATCTTACGTGCAAACCAATGGATTTCAAGTCCTCCATGGCCAGCGGTGGGAAGTAATCCAGCCAGTAAGACGCATCCGCGAATTTCTTAATCTCCTCGTCTTCCAAGCCGAGACTCTGCATGATTTGCCATTGATACTTCGCACCCCCTGATTTTGCAACAGCTTTACTCTAAAAAGAAGCAATTATCGAGCCAAAGGGTGCAGGCAACAATTCGTAGGTATATGTATCAGCTGAGGAAAGATTTAGTATGCAAATTACTTTTTTCCCTTTGCTCTTGTCTTTCATCACAAAGTCATCGATGGTTTCTTCAACGACTACTTCTTCCTGCGGAAACTTTGGCGGATATCCATAAAGTTCCAATTCTCTCTTCAGTTTGTCCGCACAGGCCTTGATCGGCATGCCCGTGCAGTGGAAACCGAATGGGAATAATACCTTTTTTCCCAGCAGTCGATGGTATCGCACAGCGAACTGTTAGAATATACACTGTCATTGAACGATTGCGATCTTTCTGATGCAATGTTTCTGATGCAACGTTTATTGAGTATTGGGTATAAAAGTTAATACATGGACAAACGAACAATTTGTGTTTCATTTAAACAATTCATGACAAATTACTTTTTTAACTATTTTCTCCAGTGTTGAGTAAAATTGTTAAATAAATGGAATGTTAATATCTTATTCGAGAAATTCATCATAAAAAATTGGGAATGTTACGAATGACAGTGAAGTAACGACGTATGCTAAATTACAAGGATCTAGGATCTTTACCTCACACTTAGAGAGAGAAAATGTGTGTCCGAGATGAAGACGACCATTCATATAAGGAAAAGGGAAAGTCGCGAGAAACTTTTCGCTCCCTTGTGCTCTAGGTTCCATCGGTGCATCCTCATCGTAAACTTTATCCTCGTACCATTTAGCTTGGACGCTCTTTTCGATTTTCTGTAGGTACTCGACCTTGAAGGTTCCTTTACGCTCGCCAGCCTGTTGAAATGTGATAGTTTCAATGTTACATGCTATAAATGCGACGACATCCAGGAATAGTTGAGAAAGTGAGGTTAAGAACAGCTGTATGACGAATTATTGATAATTTCTAATATTTGGGAATATTTCTCAATACGACGATAATGATAATGAATACAACAATTAATTGTGTGCAATACCATGACAGTTTGTTGCCTATTGTCAGTGCTGTCCCGTTTGAATAAATCCTGCGGTACATATACGTGTAGCGGCAACGAAGTCACACTTCGCTGGTATTCGTTCAACGGAATTTCCCCTTCCTATCGTCCACGAATGTACATCACATTTTGTTGCCATGTTTCCATGCACATTTGTAAATATTTTGGAAAGCGAACATTCGTCTCCCTTCGTATTCAACAACTGAATTGTAACATATTTTTTGGTGATTGCTGTAGGGCAAAAAATCAACTTTTATCCATTTTTCGAAATATTTGTCTTTTTTCGGGGCAGTTCTGAAATCAATACTTCGATAAAAAAAATAAATGGTAACTTTATGTTCAAATTAGATAAACTAGCCGGTGACTTTAACGAATATTGTAGGGCACAGTTTTCTGCGGCATCCCGGCACGTTACGTTGCTGACAAGATTCATTAAAAAGTTCTCGAACATTATGAGTTTGATACTTTCAGCACGGGTTGATTGCGTCATTTGTTTGGATTACACGCTGCAGAATAATTACGCCAACGCCATTTAGTGAGAGTGTAATTATCAAAAGTTAAATTCGTGGCTTCTTCCAAAGGTGGGCGCCCACCATATAATTGAGGGTCTCGATCGCTCGGGACTATGGCGCCTACACGGATATCAAGGTCAAGGACGTCGGGACGATTACCCGCTCTGTAAATCATGACCCTATTGTTAACATCCTCATCTAATTCTTAAGTGCTCGAAATTGTGAAAAGTTTTGAAAAAATGTTGCATCGGGTTTTGCGAATGTTCTATTCGTTTCATCACTCCCATTAATCATGCGTGAATGCTGAATTTTTAGTTTCCTACACACCTCCGAGATATTCAAAACAGCAACGACAAGCGATTTTTTTCAGTATTTCATGGGACGTGATATCTATGAGAAGAAAGTCAGTGAAATGAAACTATTTTAATTAAAGATATAAATATTCAAGAAAATATAAATTATAACTATGAATATAAAAATAAAAAGAATATTAAAAGAACTGTCGATTTGCCCTGGAATTCTTCGTCGTTTGATCGTAAACTCTGCGCTATTTCCAAATTTGGCGAATCTTGGCGAGACCCGTTCGGCAATAAAAAAAAAACAAGGTGTTAAAGGATCGTTTGGTCGAACCTGATTTTTCTGGGACGTACACATACGTAGCTAAGGAGGAAGAGGAAGAAGAGCGTCCCAAGAGGCTGGTAGAGCAGTTTGAGATTTCCAATACAAAATCGCCGTAAGAATTCTTTGATGACGTTAATTATACGTCGTTTGATTGGTACTTTATTGCGGTACGATGAGTGTCATTAGCATAAATGTATAACGCAGGTTATTTGACGACCGAGTCAACAGCACGAGTATAATACAAAATCTAACGGATCTTTTGAGGATCGAAGTCACTGTCCAGCGAACCGGAAATCCTCGAGTGCTCTCGTTATTACTCCTTTCAATGACAAATTATATTTCCCATCGATCGCATGCACGAACATTTTTTTTTTTCCTCGGCCATCAACCCAACAACTTACGTGTTAATACGAGGCAAAAAAAATATGCCGTGACACATTATCGCACTATTCTACAATTCTACTTTTGTACAAACGGCTTTGAGAGATAGGATGGCCATTTTTTTTTCAACAAGAGATTTTGCGTTCGGTCAACTTTCTTTTCACGTTTACATTGCTCCGACAGTTTGGACGTTGATTGCAGTTGTTTAATGATCGTCCGGCATCATTTTCTCAGCTAAGACTCGGCCCGTGTACGAGTCTCGCAAAACTCCACTCTCATCGTACCCGTACCGTTTTTCATCAAAGGAGAACGCAAGGAGGAGGCGCTATTTAGATACGTGCAATATGCACGCCACTCGACGTTACGTTCCATAGATAGCTATTAATATTGATGTATATAGGTAACTACTTAGCTCCGCTCCCTCGTGCGACTTTCTTCGTTACATTTCTTATTCATTAAATATTTAAATAGCGATTCATTTTTTCTGAACTATTTAGCCACTGTAAATAGTTGGAACAGGATTTACATACGTTTTGTGTAAGAGAGAGCATTGATTTTTACAACAAAAAAAAGTAGAGGGTGTAAAGTGCTTCAATCATTCTAATCTCGTTAACACTTCCAATAACGATTCTTTTTTTTGGCACTACTGCATTTCTGTACATTTTTTAAAAACGGTTTTTACAAAAAAAATCCGCATCCTTCGCCTCCATGTTGAAATTTAAGTGAAAGCTTTAGAGTTTACCGTTTTCTTCTCTTTTTATTCCATTTACATATATCGAAAAAAATTATATGCAAAAACGAAAATTTTAAAAATTTTATGAAACATTCGAAGTTTTCAAGCAACGCTGAATTTAAAAATAAATGTTAACGATTTTCTATTCAATATATTTGTTTCTTTCGTTGCTATTGTTTTCGTAGAATCTCTGGATGATCGACGATACGAAATTCTAAACTTCAATTTCTAGAATTATTCAATTTATAAAAATCAATCAATATTCATCAATGTTCATAACGACTCGTTCAGAAAGGATTATCCGGCCAATTGAGCCGATCAAACAGTAATGACTGAGAGCAATAATTGAATGATCAATGTTTAGCGGTGTGATTATTCGTTGCGGCGAAATTCCACGATAAGTGTACCTGAAGATGTTTGGATAATTACCCTCTGCTCGAGACCGCATTCTGACCGAGGAGGAGAGTAATACGCGGGTACTTTTCGTCCATCCATTCGAACTGGTTCGCGAAACGACCTCGATGCTTATTGAATGCATTATCCGTTCCCGGTAGCGTATACTGCTCAAAAAAATGATTCTTCTCTCAAGACCCGGTTTTCGGTCCGACCGTTACATTCACTTCCCACGTAGCAAGTGCATTACAAAATATGTATCGTTAGTTGGGACGGAAAGAGCGAAATAATAGCGAAAGCAATGAGGATCGTTGGACGGGCAACACCTCGGCCTTGTCTACAATTGCGCCAACGACGTATAAAAAACACGACTTACAAACGCGCGCAAACGTATACACACACACGCGCGCGCGGGCTATTACGCTTTTTTTTTTCTCCTCGTTACCTACTAAGGGGGAACCTTGATTCGTCGAGTACAGACATCGGGGTGCAATGAAATACGTCGAGTGAATATCCGCGAGCGCGTACCTTCGAAGAATTCGTAAACGAGTTTTCGTGCGTGGAATCGTGTGTCGGTGGTCGTACTCTTCGCGGGACGCCGGATTGATCGAGCAGAATACGTACTTCGATGGTGGTGGGAAAAAAAAAAGAAAAGAATTCATGCGGGACTTGCCCTCGGTATAGCGAGCAACCAGTTTGACGGAAACATCACTTGACCGCGGTCATCGCGACGGAACATCTCGTCCCTACGAAATTCAAACGTCGATCAGATCGAAACTTTTATCGCTATATCGTTTTTTTGTTTTTCATTAACTACGTTCGCGACGAAATTCAAACGAGATTCGAAAAGCATCGAAAAATGTAACGAGGATGCGTCGCGGATTCGGGAACGTTTAGAGTGTCGGAAGTGCGAACGATAAAAATATAATAGAGTGAACGAGAACTTTTGATTATTCGTGAATCGACTGTTATCCTAATCGTTCGAGCGGACCACGTGCATTCTCGATTCGTGAATAACGTAACACGATTATGATCGTGAAGAGCACGTGGATACGGACAATAACAATACTCGCTCTGATTTCGACGGGGCGTCCCAACGCGCTCGCTGAGATTACAAGCACGGAATCGAGCGCCGAGTACCTCCGGAAAGTCATGCTCGAGCTTCGAGGGATTAATCTACCACCCTCGTTACCGGCGACCGAACGCTCGACCGGCTCGCTTTACTTCGACGCCAATGACAAACGTTATCTCGCCCGCAAACGCCATTCCAGCGGCAAGAGGATCGCTCTCCAGTCATCCAATAGCCATAATAACTTGCTCGCTCAGGCTTTAATGCTCCAATCAGTGGCGAAGAATTTACGCCCGGGTACACGCGATCAAATCACCTCTGAAACAGCCACGAACAGTGATGTTTATTATCAGGTGATTAAGATACATTTGAAACATTTAAGGTTTCCTTCAAGCACGTTCGTTCGTTCGAATTCATTTCAACGCTTGACATTTGCTTTTTGTATTATTGTTTTTTTTTAATTCACGTACGTCGTTAATATATGCTTGACGGAAATCTTAAAATTGACAATTTCGCATTTCAAACATAAAGAAAAAATGATTTCTTCGACTTTATTGCAGATTTTTTAGTGTCCAGCAAAGTTGCGTAAAGTTGATGAAATACTCACTCATATTCGGTATTTTGAACTTTTTAGCATGAAGATAGACGAGCAATTCAAATTACCAAATTATCAGCTGGAAAACGTTCGAGATAAATTCTCGATTTCGAAATTCACGTAGGTTTTGTTTCGAATCACCAAAACGATGAAAACTTCAATGGGTGAAGATAGTTGTTGGTTTTAAATCTCAGAAAGTTCGTAGTCGATCGTTCAGATCCATCGATCTGTATTTCGATCGCCCAATCGTTTTTCATTCCACAAGTGTAATGACTTCCTCGTTGCAACGTTCGTCCTTTTCTTTATAGCTTTCCTCGTGTATCAAAGCTTAAATCGATATTCATTTAATTTTCGTTGACAACCAGATTCCCGCAGCTGTACTCCAAAACTCACCGGACACGTCGTCCATCGTAAAACCGGAGCTAAATCCTGCTTATCAACAAGCCATCGAGAACGGCCTCTCGAATGTTATTCACAAACAGCTGGCAAAAGCTACGAGTCAGGTGGATATTCCGGCATCGCAGCAGCCCATGTACAGCTATTATTTTTATCCTTTGGGGTCTTCCATGAACGACGTGCATCAAGGAAGCCCTTATATTCCGGGTGTGGTGAGGGAGTTTCCATTATATCGGAATTTAATGCTTCGTGATAAACAAAATGATAAACCCAAACAAGAGCTTTGTTTTAGAGTCATTGAAGAATTTGGTATATTTTTTAATGGGAAATTAAGAGAATTGCCTCGGAACGTTCTTTCTAAAATTTTGGACGAGGAAAAAAGATACACCGTTGCTCAAAAGTATTAGGCATTCTGTAAATTTTCTTCGAGATTTTTTTTTGCCGTGATACTTGATTTTGCTAGTTACTTTGATTACTTGGTGTTATTCTAGATACTTGTTGAATGTGAAATGAAAAAGTGCACGAAACAAAAGAAAACAAAAAAAGATGTTTTTTTGTAGAACTTAAGGCCCGACAACGCGATATTGGCGGAAGATTCTCAGAAGAACTTGAGCAACCCACTTTTCATGGCAATCAGTGGATTCGTCGGAATGGCAGTTCTTTTCATGATCGGTGTCTTGCTGTTTCCACGTTTTGGTGATTTTCGTTCCCGGGTTGCCGACGACGAGAAGTTTCATCATCTTACGAAAACTGTTGGCGAAGCTATCGATCGTCTCAATTGCACCGATACCGGAGAACCTCAAACGAGGCTCGAAGAGAGACTCCGACTTTTCTGCGAACCTGCAAAAATACCAAAGTAATTAAAACATCCGTTCCGTACAAGATGACATTTTTTTTAGATCCGTTTTATCAATATTTTATTTTTCAATTAAAGTTTCAATTTATTTTTAATCGAATAATAATTATTATTATCATTAAGTTCATTACAATGATTGGTTTTTATTATTAAAATTATTGAAATTTATTTAGAATTATCCGTATGAAATATTTTAATTGAAATGTTTAATTATCCTTATTTATAAAAAATATTTTTTATAAATAACGATAAGTAGATTAAAGAATTTTAGAAAATGGTAAAAGTTCAAAGAATGAAAATGATATGAAAACATGTTTCATGACAAATGGTCAACATTGAAAAGTGTGCCAGACGGAAGTGTACCATAGGTACGATTATATTTTCACTGGTGAACGGTTCGTTATGCTTTCATAATGATCTCATTGTGCAGACCTTCATCGGTGGTGCTGCTGACGAGGAAATCAGCGTTGCGGAAGGAGGCAACGAGAAGAAGAAAAATTTCAAAGTGCAATGCCGGTGCTTGCAAAAGGGACGTTAAACGAAACGTTCGAACGTGAGAGAAGAAATAAGCTCGGGCCAAATATAAGATACGCGATAATTTGTAGCGAATGTATTAATATATTTATTCACATCAACTGCCTCTCTAAATGATTTTGTGTGTGGATAAGTGTCCGTGTTTTACTTTTTTCTTCTGTTCGCGTTTGTGTACATTAGTTACAACGTAATAACTCGTCTCTCGAGAGACTCACAAATATTTATCAAGAATCATTTGGCTAACCGAATTCGTGAGGCCGATGTATCGCGTTCGTTTCGTTTTGTCCTTTTTTTCATATATTTCTTTTTAACATCGAGTGTGCTGTTATCGTTAACCGCTTAAAAAGAACCAAAAATCTTTCGTCACATTTTTTTTTAAACTCGATCGATTCGGCTTTCGTATTTCGCCGGTGAAAAACAAAAACGTGAAGATTGTGGTGACAGTTGACTCGTCGATTACGATCGACAACTGGATCACACTGGTCTCTTTCTCTCTCTTTCTCTTTCGCTCTTAAGGTACAAATTTACCGTTTAGCCTTTCTTCAAAGAATATAATACAAAATCTAATGCTAAGTCATTATTCGTAGATCACTCGTTACTTTTGAACGTGATAATCTATGAGGCGTTCCAAAGCAACTAGAATTACGTCGAAATCCCGTTATTCGTTTCCTGAAGCATCCAGCGGCGAAAAAATCTTCGTTGGTATTCGCTATTCGGACAAACATTTAGCAAAAATCGTACGAGGTTAAAATTCATTTTAAAAATACTGCATAAAAATCTGAAAAATTGTGTCACGTATAAAATTTGCTTACGCGGTACATGGAATATTTGACATATTCGACCTATGCTGTTTTTTTCTTCGTTTTCCTCTTTTTTTTTCCTTCATTTTTAAACACAATTAAAAATATCGTTGATGAATGGTGTTCGGCGAAGGAATGTACGAAATAACGCAATGGCTCCCGTGATAAATTCAGTATAAAAATTACGCGGGCTATACCCGAGTAAGAGAGTGAAACGTAAGTCGAGTTCGAGCTTATGCGTTATATACACGTGTACGTTAATTGTAAGTTACGAGGCATTCGTCACCGGTTACCATTTTTGGCCGATCAAGTCGTGTCATCTTTTCGATCAGTATTTTCGAAAAACTACGGAATAGAACAAAAAAAAAATGCACACACTTTTGAAAACGAAATACGCGTGATTTTTCACTCGACTCGCGACGCAATTTTGACGAGGCATACCACGCTTTTTCGATCTTTTCAAAATCGTCGCACCCCGCGTTTTTGTAAAATGTTTGATGGATTTTGATTGTCATTTTTGGAGAGCTTCTGAAATTGCATTATCCAAATCGTTAACCAATAAATGAACACCGTAATACATTTGTAAAAAGTCGTTCGAAACTTGGTTTCCTATAGAGCGATTTTGAAAAAGAAAAAAATCGAATAAGTTTTCAACGTGACTGTTAGAGGGGCCGAAGTAGCGCGACGTGCCTCGTTTTCTTGGTGCGTGGCGACGACATTGCATCTCAGTCGTTCATGTTTTATGCTTTATTATCCATTTTTGTCTTGTTAAAAAACGTTACTTTACAAAAGGATCTGGTCGATTCGCCGTGCTTTTTCATTGGCATAGAAGAATCGTGATTCTCGATCCAACCTCGATGTCAATCCCAAAACGTTATTCCGAAATTTTTCGAACTTTCTTTTTTTTCTCGCAAATATCGATTATTACGATTTCACTGGTCACTTGTATTTAAAAAAAAAAGGACAATAGTAGCTCTGTTATCGCCTTCGTACGAATAGGCCGCACGCGGATACAGCAAAAAAAAGTAATAAAATCCTTACATTAAATCGTCATACGCACGCAGTCCGAATATGCCAATCCGTAATACCAAAAAGAAAAGTGTTCGCTCGAAGCAGTCGCAAGAAAAATCTTTACAACGATAGTGTCTCATTTGCGACCGGAAGATCAATTAATACCTACACGAGCCGCGTTCACTACGATGAGGTAGGTGTGGCGAGCGTAGATGGTTACAACGACGATCTTCCAACGTTCTTTTCGTTTGTTTTTGTTTTTCCCAACGCGGCTCGGAATTAGACCGAAATTACATTCTTCCCTTCTCCCGTGTTTTCTTTCTATGATGTAGAGAGAAAAATACATTGACAATGAACGACTTTCGAACGGAGCGCTAGTTTGACCTTGCCGAGGTTTCACTGTTGTCTACATCGAATGACCGTGAATTCTTACTGACTGGGAATTTCCTTCGCTGGGAAAAACGTGTTTACAAAATTCCGATTACACGCTAGAGTACATCTAGACGGAACATTCGTTTTTTTTTGCTCGCGAAAATTTCAAGCCTCGCAAAATCCCGAGTATCGGCAAACCGTTCGCTTTTTTTTTGTCCCTTTTGTTATCTTCTTCGATCGCCCGTTTGTCTTGGCTCACCGCGACAAAATCTTCAGTGGAAAAACCCCTCGGACTGGCACTTTATATTATTTCTCTATATATCTCGTATTTCGCTTTGCAGAACAAAAAAAAGAACGACAGTTAAGCTTAAATACTGATTATTGTACGTTTAGAGCCGTTCACGTTGGAGCTCGGATCTATCGAGGCGAAAGAGAATTTTTTCTTCTTCTTTTTTCGAACCCGATTACAACTCGATCAATCGCAGTTGAGAATCAAAAGTGAAACCGAACAAAGTTACACCGATACTTTACCCAATGCGATGGGAAAAAAAAGGACGAAACTTTTGTACGAATTATTGAGTATTTTGTTACGCGAATTCATCGATGAAAATAAATTCCTTTTTCTTTTTCGTGCATTGGGTAAATTCACATAAACAATATTACACGCTCAACAATATACATTGGCAAAGCTCCACAGCTGTGTACGCGATTTCTTTTCTGGCACGAAACGAAAAAAAAAAGTTCTTGCTATATTTTTTTTTTGCTCGTCGGTGACAGTAGCAACTCTAGTAGCGATATTTTTTTTTTTAACAATATAAATATATATTTGTATAGACAGACAATATTCGTCTCGGGATAATGGCGCAAAATACAACGCAGTTGAGACGAAAACTAACGACTAATTTACATCAAGTATTTGAATGTCCTTTCTTCGATGAAACTATCACGAACAGGAAGCATCTCGAAACTTTCGACAAAAATAAAAGTCCACAAAAAATACATATTTACGTATTTGAAAAAAAGTTTTGCGCTCGATCGTTTTTTTTGTCGCGATTTAAATACGAAACGACGCTTTTTTGAAGCAACGAGATGTGCCTGTACCTAATAGCGAATCATTAAAGGACAGGGTTTGCTTGAAGCTTTGATTATGTAGATCTTAGAGATGTTGAGGTTTTAACAAATGATAATAATGGAATGAAGGTGATTTTGCAAATGAAAGGAGAATAATCGGTAATGATGTTAATCGGATGATTGTCTGTCTCTCATTCTCACTCTGTCTATGTCCCTTATGAGAAGACCATGGCTTATGGATTAGCATCACGCGCACCTCAGCTAACTTGACTAGAAAATAAACGAAATTTTTTTATTTCACCGGAGTAGAAGGAAAAACATCGCGTCGGCAATGCCGATCTAGAGATTCTTCCAAATTGATCGTAGATTGTGGAATAATTGAACATTCAGAGCCGCGTATGGACAATAAAGCGATTATCGACTTTTCAGATTTACGAAAATTTTGTTTACGCGCGCTTCGGTTTCTCGATTTTCCAAAAGTTATATTTACTCTTTTGTTTTCAATGCCAAACGATTTCGAAGGTCTGGAACACCTCCAACGATTATTTTAATGGATATGCAATGAAAATAATCTATTCCCTTTGAATTAAGTGTATTTAATTGCAACATGATATTATTTGTCGTTCCATCGACCGTCTCTGTTCGATGTTGATCGGATTTATTTCACGATGTGCCAAATTGAGTTTTGCACGCTTTGATGCCTCAGCTCTTGAATTGCTTGTTCCGTGTATAAAAATTTGAAAACTAACGTCTCTTTATACTCTCACGTACGCGAAAAATACCCTGTAAAGATTATTCCGAAGTATTTTGTTCCGAGGGCCATTAGAGTCGCCTCGTACGTGTTGAGTCTCGAAAACGAAATAAGTGTTCCCAAAATGTGTATGAGGACGTAAAAAAAAAAAAAAAAAAAATCGTTACCAACGTTGATAGTGGCAACGATTATCGATAAAAACGTTTAACAATTACACATGTATGTGTGCGACAATTACATTGTTAATCTCCAGACATTTGCATATTAAACATACAAAATACGAAACGTGAAAACATACGAATTGTTTTTACGTCGGTGCGATTCGCAGTTTGTTTATAATCTCGATCGTATCGACGCGAGCAGAGAGTCAAACGAAAAAAAAAAAAAAAGAAAACAAAACAAAACGATGCGAAAAGCCGCTAATCTTTTCGGTTGTCACGAGCAATCCTTTAAATCGAATAAAAAATATATAGAGTCAGTCTTTCCGTGGTGTAGAAGAACAAAAAGTGCGTATTACATGCGGGACAAAAATTGCTCAGCCTGAACCGCGTCTCCGCTTTTCTTTTACAAGTCGATTCATCTGAATTTCTCACGCACGCACGCACACGCGCACGCGCGATTACCTGGCAACGTACGTTTTATATAAACGGGCGAGCGTGTGTGTCTTACATTTATATTTACACAAATAATGGGGATAATCGATATTGAATAATGGAGACGGTCGGTTATTTAATTTTCGGACGAGACCGATCACCGTTTCAAACGTACGAGAGTGCTGAAAGGTGAAAAACAAACGATTTGTTAGGACTGTTATTCACCGTTAGTAATAATGTACGATTCGTCGATTTGCATTAGTGGAAATGTTAGGAATAATGCCAAGCTTATAATTCTAGTATTGTGTATATATACACACACGTAACTTAGTTTTGCACAATTTCACATTCATACAAAATACGCTCGTCGTCCTCGTCGTCGTTTTTCTCTGTTCTGTCTTTAAAACGTCATCACCAACGGTTTCGTAACAATTCATTGCTGGTAATATTATATTCTTCCGTTTCCCCTTCAACTATGTAAAAATCTACATACAGTCCGAGCCGGTGAGTGCACAATACGCGATAATCATTGGGAGCGTTTCGTTTCTTCGTTCTTTTTACACTAGGATTTTATCTCCGTTTGTTTCATACTGTCGTTCGGTGGAGAGAGAGAGAGAGACAGCTGCATGAAAATTAATAAATTCGGCGTTCCTTTTTTCCCAATACCTTTACCGAAATTCACAAACAGTCCGAAAATCAAAAATTCGCCAATATTTCGAATGAATACATTTTCTAGTCTCGCTATCGCGAAGAAATTAAATTGACAAAAAAAAAACATTCGAAAGTTTTTCAGCAACGAAACGACTTTTTAAGGGAACAATTGTAATATTTATCCCCCATAAGAACTCCGAAACGAGGCACGCACGTCACCGTCTCAAGAAAAAATTTTAAAAAATGGTTCACACGAATGATCAATCCGTTCGTTGGTCGGTCGTCAAATTCATAGCCCAGCTCGTAATCCGTACAATATCAAATTGTGCGTTCGTCACACTGTCCATATAATTGTCAACAGGTACGCGGAATTGTAGACGGATACGGATGAAAATATTTTGGTGTTTCGCGATATATATTGCTGTTTAGCATTAAAATATTATATTAAAAGAAAAGAAAGCGTCAATTTCATTCTCACCTGTTACACCTAATCCTCGATCTATCATTTGTTCGCGCGATAGTCGCGCTCCTGCACGACTGTACGTTCGTCGCGTACAGTCGTGAAGTAATAATAATAATAATAATAATAATAATAATAATAATACGGCAACGACATTAGCGCAGCTCTCACGAGATTCTGTACAACGGAGACTATGCTTCTTTGGTTTTTTTCCGAGAAAAAAAGAAAAGAAGAAAATAATTCACAGTCGGCCAAACGAGCTCGCACAGCTTTCGATGACTGAAACGGTCGATAAATTTTTTCTTGTCCAACGACGGCTTCAACTTGACAAGTGGAATCGTCGATTTCGCGTTTTCTAGATTCTCGGACCTCCCTTCATTAAGAGGTCGCTTCGTCGTCAGCAATGTTGTGAAGATCCGCGTAATTCACGATTGCTCGATGGAGGAATTCGTATTGTGCCTGAAAAATCATCAACGACGGTCAGTTAATTCGATTATAAATAAACTGAAAGTTTATGGATATTGGAGACGCGAATAGATCGCAGAACTCAATGGGTTAAAAAACAACGGCAAGGTGGAGGGGAATTTTGTACACGTTGTATATATAATTAAAGTCTTTCCTGAAAGATGTCCCGAATAAAATAATAAATAACATAGTTTTCTAATTGTTTTTCCAAACGGCGTTTTGCACATAATAAGAGTTAAAAATGGTATTGATATTGTTTTATAAAAACTCACAAAAGTGCTGATCATTCCATGCCTCTGAGATCGGAGTTTCTTCGTCGTCGTAAATATGTCAACGCGTTTTTCGGTACGCAACTGTTGTACCAATATACTGAGTGCAACAAACATGGAACTCCTGTCCGAGCCAAAACTGCAATGAATAACTAAAGGACCACTGGACTCGACGTCATGACCGAGAGTCTGATCGACTAGTTCTATGACGCCCCGGGTGACCTCCGGAACTTCTCCCTCAACCGTTGGCCATCCGTGATACTGATATTGCGTCACGACGACTGTCTCGTCGGTTTTCGTATTGGATACGCAAAGTTCTCGTCTCGTATAATAGGGACAGCTTTCGCTTTGTATGTATCGCACTCTTATGTGATCGTAGATTGTCTCGTCGTCCGGCCAGTATCGCGGACATTTCCTCGGACCCTCGTTCAACTGAAATTGAAGAAAACCAAAAATTGAATCGATCGCACGTAAAATTACGTTTTTTCTACGTCCTTTTTTCCGAATTTGCAAGTTAGGCAATTTCAGTTGTTGACTTACGTCTGAGAGCATCACGATGGTCGATATACATTGTTCCGATATCATCCTCCAAAAATCGGCTATCGTAGTCTCCAGTGGATCTTGCGTTATAACGAATGATTCGGAATTGTCGTAACCCTCGATAAACGAGGCATTTATATACGTCGAATGCTCTCTTCCGGGTATTGGCGTCAGTATGACCCGGTTTCTGTCGTACGGTATAACTAATTCGCTACGATTCTTTATCCTATTTTCATCCCCGCCACCAACCGAGAATGACTTACGATCTTCCAACACAGAACTGATTTTCTGTGAATTTAAAACAAGTTCCTAAAAAACTGAGATGTGAGTAAGCGCCGTACATGTTTTCTCCTCTCGAAAGAGCTTTCGTTCTTGGCCCCCCGAAAATAATTGGACGTTTCGAGAGTTTGGCGTTGAAATCACGATCTACGAATCGCCTTTGCATTCCGCGAGTTATTCGAGTTTCTTCATAGCATCAACGTACTTTTGGTAAAAGAATATTATAAACTTGAATAACTAGCGGCGGGTCAACGAGCAGCCTTTTTCTAAAATACAGAATTAAAAATATAAAGCCGCAATTTTGAAACGTCCTGCTTTCATTTGACTGCTTTCTTCCAGTATTTAAAGTTGTCGATATTTATGTCGCAAAATTAATACTGAATCGATCGAACACCGAATAAACCAATCGGAACCAAAAAGCCATTTTTCGAACAGTTTTCTACGCATCCAACGCCCAAGAATGACCAATTATTTTAGGACGGCAAGCTGGAAAACTTCGTTAAAGATGTATTCGCCGTAAGCGTACCTTTCAAAAGTAGTTTACTTTTAAAAATATCCTTTCAATGTATTCCATTGCGAGATCAGATTTAACGAGAAACGCGATCGAAATAAAGATGAAAATGATCTTTAATTAAACGATCAAAAGTATGGAATATGAAACTCAAAGATAGTTCGAGATTTTTCCATGCAGCAACACAATTTCAAACGTTCAACGATTTGTCTTTTTCCATAAATTATTGAGGTCTCCTATCGAGCATTGAAAACTATTTTGACGATAAGACTTTACGGCTGATACATCCTTAAAATGTACATACGGACTTACATCGTATTCCTCCTCCATGCGACATTTTTCCTTGCCGTTGTCCCGCAATCTGAGTTTCTCGACGCTGGACTTTAATTGGGCAATCGGGATTTCCGTATCACCGTAAAGTGCCATTTCCATCAAGGACCGATATATGAAGATGTACTGCTTCAACGATTGGACCAAGTAATTGCGTTGATGCCGGAGATCGCAGACCGTATTGAATATGGAGACTTGGCCTTCTTCGGCGAGTTGTTGGAGGAGGGAATCAAGAGCGACGAGTGTACCGGTTCTTCCAACACCGGCGCTACAGTGTACGAGTATAGGACCCTTCTCGAGGGAATAAGCTTCATTGACGCGTTTGATGAAGCGCAAGATAGCGTGTGGATGTTCCGGCGCCATGAAGTCCTTCCAAACGAGAAAGTGATACTGAACGATCGTCCGTGCGTCCCGTTCGCCGGTGCGCGTCATTTTTAGTTCGCGTACAACGTAATCGGAGAAAGGCCTCTGTCGAACGTGTTCGACGGTAATGTCGCCGAAATTTTTCGATTCGTCCTTGTCGGGCCAATACTTTGCGCACTTAGTTTTCGAATACTCCTCGAGATTCGTGAGCATGAGAACAAGCTCGAGGTGTTGTTCCCAAATCATGCGCCAATAGTCGCAAACTGTATTTTCCATCGGGCCCTGGGCGCAAATGAATTTTTTTCGTTCTTTGTAACCAAGAACGAAATTGCCGTTTATGTAATCAGAGCCGCAAATCCCGTCGATCTGCGACAAGCGAACTCTCGTCTGATCGTAACATTTGATGTCGGGATAACGATTCTTGTAGAGATTTTCCCGCGCCTCGGACGCGCGCGTCGTGCGATCGGAGAAACGATCGGGCAACAGCTCGAACTCGTGTTGAAAGCCGTAATCCGAGTCCCGATGTCGCTCGAGATAAGCCTGTAAGAGATCCGCTTTTGGTATCGGCGGCATGTCTGGTGGACTGGCCGCTACTAGCTGGTGTCTACCTCTCAGGCTTCTGCAGAGATGCCTGTCCACAAAAAGGCATCCATTAGAAAATACGAGAAAATACAATCTTACGCTCGGTTACCGCTCGACGGGCCGCCTCCAATCGTAACAACTCACCTGAAACTGTTCCTCAGTGTTATTATCTCCTCGCCCCGTTGCTCCGCTCGTTTCGTGTATCTGTGCAATACGCACAGCGCGATCAGAAGTATCGCAATAATCAGTATCAGTGCTACGACTATCTGCAGTATAACTTCTATACTGTTTTCCTTTTGGGCTGCGATGTTGCGGTTATCCGCGCCACCGTAAAGATGATGCAGATATCCGCTGTACGCGGGCAACACTTTGCCCTCGCGGTCACCGTAAACTGTAAAAGCATGTGAAACGACGGGAGACTTTGAACGTCGTATATGAAACGAAAGTAGTGCGTAAACAGATGATTCTTAATTCATGGAAGTAAGACTCGAAAGTTTGGCGACTTAGAATCTCTCGGAAGTTTTCGGAATTGAGATTTCTTTGAACGTTTTCGTCAACGCCGGATCACTTTTGAAAGGGTCGTGTAAATTTCAATAAAAATTACCGATAACTTCGATGAACGCGGTGTAATTGGCTTTTTCGTCAATGAAACCGTCGTAGGGTGGATACTGCCCGGATTCCGGGGGATTCTCGATTGGGACTGGGTTTATCCCGGGCGTGTCGTCTCTTTTTCGACGAGCGCTTGCCGCCGAAGAGTTTCGTAATTGACTCGTCGCGGTAGTTTCCACCGAGGTCGTACCGACGGTAGTAGTTGGCGAGGTTCCAAGAGTCGAAAATGTAGTCGTTTGTATTATTGTCGGCGTAATCGTCGCGTTCGTCGCAACCGTGCCGAGAATTTCGGGCACGAGATGAAGACTCGGCGTTACTTTCGGTCGCAGACCTATACACCGATCGCAGGCGTTACTCGTGTTGAATGATTCACCATCGCCGAGAAAAACTTCTGGCATAAGGTGATCGCTGTCAAACATTTCAGCGAGATAAGCTCCACCGGCCGGTGACGCGTGAGCGTAATGATACGTATGAATTTCCATCTCATCGGGCGCTGGCAGATCGCCCGTTGACTTCTGCGGTCCTAGCTTCACCATGAAAACTCGATAACAGCATATCGGACCGTTCCTCTCCGATATCCTCGGTAGATAGAGCTTGAACAATTGTCTACCCTCGCTCTCGATTTTACGCCACGAGCGCAGATTCAAATGTTCTCTATCAGGCACCGCAACGGGCATCGTGCAGTTTCCCACGGCATCTTTACCAGGACTGCGTAGTCTCGTGACGCACCAAGCACGTACCTGTCGAGAATCATAGCCGGATCGAGTACGTCGATGCGAGGAGGAATGAAGTCGAAAAGATTCTTTCGAAGAGAGTGATAAACGGAGACAGACGCTCTTTTTTTAAGTTGATGCAATAATAATCATGAAAAAGTTGTAATTATTGAATGCTTCAATCCAATTTTGCTGAACGAATTGATGCAAATTTCCGGAACATTGAAATATCGCACGTAATGATCAAATTGATGAGAGTGCGCGAGGTTTCTGATGATTGCGAAGAAATCTCGATATGAAGCATATTTTTAAGATCATACAAACATGAAATACAAAGTTCTTACCGAATAGTTCGTGTTGGGTGGTACACTCTTAAACTCGTAGCTGTATTCGAGTTCTTTGACCGTTTTGTCGGGCAACTTCCACCAATCTTTCCCGGGTCTGCCGAGATCATTGCGATATTGCGCGGCACCGGTGAGTTCGAGTTGGTAACGGGTTATGACACCGTTGGGTCTTGCCGGTGGTTGCCACGTTACGGATACGTACGCTGTACTACTGATATTATCGAAGCGGCAAGAGACGCTAAGATTTTGCGGTGCGCCGCATACTGAAATCAACAATTATTCTTTCCTTTGGACACGCTCGCAAATTTCACAAACACGCGGACAAATACGAAATCGTAAAATTGGATTTAGCAAAAGTATTGTTGGGTTTACCTCCGTCCATCGTCGTTCCATTGACGATTTTACTCCAATTGCCGCACTGCTTTGTGTACTCGCTGCAAGCGGCGATCTTAAATTGATAAGTCGTCGCTGGATCGAGATCGACGAATACGTACACGTTGAATGTTTGAGCCGGGTACATGGCCTCCTTCTTCTGTTCACCGTGAGTTACCATCAGATTGTAGTAATGTACGTGTTCTCGCAGATTCGGCGGTGGTATGTTCCAACCGACCGTTATGGATCGATCAGTAAAACCGTTCACGGAAACGGTGGGTACGAAAACGGGATCTGAAAGTAAAACAGAATGTAGAATCACCGGAGAAAGTCATCTTCACCCATCGCAATATCATGTTTTTATGGTATTGTGAAGAAGGATAAACGATTGTTGAATAAACGGTTCGACAGAACAGATGTTTTGTCATGAAGTACCTTCAGCTAGAGTCGTGATCCATCGAGGGTCTGTTTGTATCTGGGATCTTCCGATAGCGTTTGTAGCACTTATTCTCAACTGATACGCCGTAGACTTTTCAAGTCCTTTGAGAACGTAATGTGTATTACCACTGCCGATTTGGTCAATATAAAACTGCCACTGGTCGCTGCCATTTTTCATATGTTGTATCAAGTATTTCTGGATCGGCTCGTTACCGTCGTTCACCGTCCAATTCACATATATCATATGAGCACCGACGGCCTTCATAAAGTCGATATTGACCTGCGGCTTGTCTATGACGAATAGACTTTGCGTAGCGCTCACAACTCTGTTAAAATCGTTCGCTTGACAAGTGTACGTGCCATTGTCACGGCGGCTTACGCTCTCGAAAGCAAGTGTCGAAACCACCAATGTTTCGTTTATGCGTTTTACTGTCGCGTGGTCCCTCAAATGTTCGATGCTCTCTGTATCGTTTCCCTTGAGCCATGTGAAATTCGTCAGGGGATCACCTTTTATATCGCACACCAAACTAACCGATTCACCCACTTTTCTCCGCACATCTTTGGCTGGTCTTATTTTACCAGGTTCTGAAAGCCAGTCATAAACAAACGTAAAGCAGCAGCTGGTAAACATTGATTGTCAGGTTATCAATGCACAGTGTAGTAAATATGTGAAAAGTTCTTAGATTTTCACTGCAACATTTGATAATAAATCATTATTCACTCATTGTCGTCCAAGTATGCACACAGCAAAATCATACAGAACCAATATACGTCTTACCTACGATCCTAACGAATACTGTTTTTTCCAGTGTCTCTCCACTGTTAGTTTTCGCTGTACAGGTATAATTGCCACTGTCCTTTCTGCTCGCTTTTCTGATATCTATGCGACCCTTGGATGAAGAAAAGTCGGAGTCTCTTATGGTCGTGAGGTTTCTGCCAACGGAGTGCCACGATACTTGTCCTGGCTCGCTCAATTTGCATATCAAGGATGGCGTGCTGCCGGTTTCTATAGCGTCTATTTTTTGCGAGCCCTCTATCTCTAAAGTGGCTATTATCGCTCTAAACGTAGTTGAACTCTCCGTGCTCACTTCCGTCGTAAAATCTACAAAGTTGAAAAATGACAGAATTCAAGACCGCTAGCTCTTTCCTTTTCTCTTTGCATCTTTCTAGCGATGTGCCCAATTGCCTGTCTACATCGCACAGAGGTCTGATAATAAGTTAATCAGGCAAGCTACTAAACTCTAACGTAGAACGAATCGAGCAAAGTTCTAAATGTATGTGGTAAAAATAAGGAAAGGACAAGCAAGCATTTCTAAACGAACAATATCAAAGTTCAAAAATTGCATCTGATACAATAAAAACAAGGTGCAAGCAAATCCAAAATAAAAACATTCGTAAGTGCAACAAAGCGCCCAATAGCCGACTCATAATTGCATCGCAAATGTACCGACCCTCCGGCCCATTTTTCAGAGAAAATACAATCACGAACGTCTTAAGGTATAAAAAAACGCAGTTTTGAAATAAATAAATAAAAAAAGGCACAATACTCAAAGACGAAATCGACCAATGAACGAACGACGACAAAATACAAAATCGCAAGTCCACGTCGATGAAAATATTATCGTGACGATTTGCCGATGCGTTTTCGATGTAAAACGATTTACGAAAAAGGGCCGCGAGGGAGGATCGTTGAAAGGCAGCGAAAAGCAACAAGCTTAAATTGCAAGACGTAGAACGCGCGCAACGAATCCAATTATGACGGGACGGATGAATTTCCTTCATACGCGAAGTACGGAGCGCGTGTAAAGCGGCCGAAAAACACTGCACGGGGATGTAGCAGTGGCGTGTAGGAATAAAAAAACAAAAGCTTTCCGGTTGCGCGGAAACTTGCCGGAAGCGTCCTGAAGCGATGAAACTATTTTTTTTTCGACGGTTTTACAAATCGCTTCGGTCCATGTTGTACTCACCGTTATCCACGGGATTGGCACGAACAACAACGACACAGGAGACAGTGAGCCAAGTTAAAATCGCCATGGGCAAACCGCCGCTTCGTAACATGGCGTCTGTGACAGCCGGGCGTGTTTAGCGGCAACCGACCGGGTCTATGCAACCAAAGAGTGGGAGGGGGCGAGGCGGGCAGAGGGAGACGGGAATCCCTTTAACTATAGACGCGCGCGTGTTGTAACTACGTTTTTTTTTGGCGTCACCCACCCGCCAGCACCCCGGAAAGTCAATCACTTTGACAACAAAGTCTCATTGTTTGGCGGCGTTTTTCTCTTCGGGTATCGCCGATCCAGCGTAGGCGGCTCTACGAATTTGTCATCTGCGAGGAAACCTTTTTCGATCATCCGTTCATCGCGGTCCGTCACGCGCGCGAGAGCAACAACCACTCGCTCGTTATTTCGGCGATCATTCGCGAGTTTTATCACCACGTTCTACGTCCCTAGCCCGGAGGACGACACGCTACTGCGATTCGTTCGCCGAGTGAAATGAAAAGTGTCTGTGAGCGGATTGCGCGAAAGGCTCTTTTTAGTACGGCCATTGCGGCGCTGCTCTCGACTCGAAAGATGCTTTCGATTGTAACTATCGAACGCGCAACGACTTCCGGTATCGATTAATCGAAATATCGAAGGTTTGAAAAAAAAAACCGGTAAAAATGATTTAAACCAGAAAAAAAATGATAATATCTTCGGAAAGTTGATGATATTCGAAGAGTGTTGAGATCCAATGTGCATTAGGATGGTGAAGGAGAGCATAAACGAGAAAAATAGCGATAATAATAATAAATGGAAAACGTGGAATAATAATAATAATAATAAAATGTGAAGAATACAATGGTAATCTATATAATAAAAATGAATCGCCAAATGTGGTGATAAGCGCAAAACTCGAAATAATTATTATACTTAGACGTTTAGTGTCATATCACAGGCACTTGACGATGTATCTTTATACGTTAAAGACGAATCCACCATTTAATTCGCATTGAACTCTCAATTTCTAGGGCAAAATGTCAAAAAAATATTCTAAAACAGTTTTTTGCATTTTCCCTGTGTAATTGTATACTTTCGACAAACAAATCGGACATATTCGTAATCAGCAGAAAATTTCCGATCAAATAGACCCTTTTAAGAGGTGAAAGACGGAAAAAAAATTTTTTCGACATCCCCCAGCCACTTTCCCAGAATCTTGAAAATCACGATATTTCAAAAGGTCGTAGGTTGAGTTACTCGTATGCAATGGACATTCAATGGGGGTGTTTGGAAACGGTTTTTGCCTAACTTAAATAATGGCGTTGGATTGGTATCGATATCTCTAATAGTTTTCCCGTAAAGTCCACTTGAAAAATGGCAAAAAAGAGGCAAAGGGGTATGTATGGAAAAATTTGCAAAAATCGATGGTCCAACTTTGAAATTCTGCTAAAAATCGAAAAATTATCGGATTTTTATGATCAAAAAAGCAATTTGAAGAGAAAATGATAACGAAGAGATTGAGCACAAGGTGGAGTACCAAATCCCAAAGGAAAAAAAGTTATCGATGATTTAGTGAAAAAATGTATTTTGCCCAAAAATCGAAAAAAATTTTTGATTTTTAATATTT